>JAOBRD021076134.1:0-11325 GCA_027575215.2 Hydrozoanthus sils | reverse complement strand
CGTGTTTGCACAGGCTAATGAAACACACCTATTTGACCAATCAGAGCGCGCGTATTATCGAAATTATTTTATAATAAACACTGATACGGAAAAATGTTCGGAGATTGCCAGACTTCTTCTTTTGATCATTTATCGACTCCCTGCTTTTTTTTAGACGCGTATTCTTTTACTATTAAAACTAAATGCTATTTTTACAATCTTCAGAGACATATGATTATCCAAAGCATATGTTTATGATTTGCAATAATAAGATCTCTTATTTAATATATATATTTGTTTTATCATCTACATTTCATGAGGTAATATGAGACGCCCCGTTGTTTCAGTACGAAATAAAAAATGGTCAGAAAACATATATAATTATAATCTCTAGAAGAAAAATGAGGGACTGATCAAATGATTTTTTTTTACACCAATAAAGTTTTCAAATACAATTAGTTACTTAGATAAAAGCTATTACAAGTAATTTTTCCATGTAGACTAAACTGGTTGATCAAACAACAGAGTGAGTGACAGTCTTTCGAATTGCTTGACCAGCCGTCTGCGGGTTCTGTTTGTCGGCAAAGTCAACAAAATATTTGATATGCTTCGTTTCGTTACTGACTCTTGAACAGACATGATCTTGTAGTCAGCCGTACTTGCTAACAAGACAGTGAAATATTAACGTTTTTGATTAACCGAAATTGTTTAACTGAAGACAAATGTTGCAATGCTAACGAGGTTTTGATTTATTGGCATAAACGATCATTTCCTTTTGGGACTCTAATTCGTCATAAACAATCTTATTTTTATTCTAAACCTGCTTAGGACAACAGCAGTCAAACTTTTAAGCGATTTACAATGGGACAGTTATGGCGTTGAAGGTGTTTTTGTTAAAAGACGGTTTTCCCCTGTTTTCGTATATATAGGCGATGCAAGTTGAGATCTCAGTGGTCATCAGGCTTGCGGATTGCTAATGAACCAGCTATCGATTTCAAGCACGATGGTTTCATGGAGTGAAAACAATTTACCCACCTTTTAAAACAAAAACAAAATAACACGACGATAAACTATGAGCTACTGTTACTGACCAGTTCAAAAGCAAAAGAAGAAAGCAGGAGAAAATCGATCTGGCGTCCTTTTTGTCTCCATGTAAAATTAACTAAGATGCCTTTTGGACTTAGTTCGTTCTGCAAGCATGCGAGCCATTTCCTGCGAGAAGCTACACATTGACATATAAATGTTGAGAATCTGTTCCGAACTACCGGACAATCTCCGAGCCTTACCGTAAAGAAGGTCCACAGAAAGGTATTGGAGAGGCGTAGTCCTTTTCTGGCGCGTTAATCCTTTTCACCGACGGATCACCAGCGAGCTTCTTGTCTCTCCACCTTGTTAGCAAATGAGCCGGTCAGGACAACAGCAACACGTAGTCATTAGAACTCTAATGAACCATGTCAAAATATGAAGACTTGAAATTTGTCGGCAGGGCCTAATTAATAAATCTGGGCGATCAGTTAGAGGTGTGCACGATGGAACTGGACCACGTGCCAGGACCACACAAAAACAGTCAAAGAACTGCACGCTTATAGCACGGGGACCATTAGCTCTCCGAACACCATAGGCTGGAGCAAGTGTGAAAGGCTTTGAAATTATTATTTGCAATGAAATGAAAATGTAAACATAGCTAAATAAACTATTTTCGTAACACTTCATAAATTTTGACGAAGTTTGTTTAGTGTCTTCTTCTCTTATCTGCCTTTCGAGCTATGATCAGCCGGAAAGTGTCAAACGTTCTTCGTTCTAATTGGCTCTTTAGGTGAGACGCGATGTTTACCTCAAAAGTTCATTATTTCTTATCGGAAAACGGCCGAGGGCATCTTTGATAAGAAAAGATAGCACAGGTTGGTGTAAAGGTGCAGGATCGTGGGAAGAATCGAGCTATTATCCCATGTTATGGACAAGAGGGTTGCCGTTTCAAATACCTAAGGTCGCTTGTTAGTACGTCAGTCATGGGCTGTTGAGGAGAAACCATCCCCCACTAACAACCGCTAACAAGGACATCGAGTTCAACAAACTCTGTGATTGAAACAATCTGTCTAGTTTGGCAGTGAACTTGAGACATGATTTATTACATAAAGTCACAGCCGTATAGATAGTGGCAAGACATTTATTTCGTCGCATTGATTTTAATCAAACACGCTTTGACTCTAGTGTTTTGATTATAAACTTTAAAAAGAAAAAAGAGCACGATAGCATGTGAAGTAGTTTTTAAGATGAAACATACCAATACGTTTCGAGACAGCTTGTTTTCTATTTTGGCTCTTTTCTCACAAGCTATCCTTTGTATACTCTTCTTTCTCTTGCCTCCCCTGATTCTCATATTAGTTGTAACTCGATATCAAAGAGAACAAGTCTTCCTCGATAAAACCTAGTGAAACTTTAGACACCAAAATCAAGCTTTCCCGTGTTCTTTTCCTAGACCAGAAAAAAATTCAGTCTTTAAACAGAAAGCAAAGTTTGTTGTTGTAAGTATTATCAGAACCAGTAGGCCGAACGCAAACTTCAACTATGGGTAAACCATGCATACCGGACATTTGGGATCCAGCCGTAGATCTTAACAATCTTTAGATTTATAAACAATTGCTTTCACCTATAATTGCTTCATTGTCTTGCAACGTTGATAAATAACCAAGTAAAAGGATTGGACAAGTTTACAATGCTTTGGATCTCATTTTTAAGTTTGGCTGCTCCGCTTTGACCATGGCCAGTTTCTTATATAATTCGATGTGTCGTTCTGGAGCTTTTTTACAACATTTGCATCCTTGTACAAGCTTATTTTTTCTTGTGGAGGTTCATGTGAAAGCAAAAGTGGAAACCAGTGTTTCAAGTTCAGTTACAGACTAGTTATACTTATAGTACTTTTAAACTGCTCTCTCAATTATCTAGTGCTTTTTTGGCGGCCATCAGATCTAAACTTTGATATAATTTGAGTAATTTTTGGTCAAAAACATTAACATACCTTTTATTTGTTCAATCACGGCAACATTAACCACACACAGCAACCTCGAAACAAACTCCTACTTCTTTCTGTTATTGTTAAAAGAGATTATTATACAAATAAACTAAAAACAAATGTTCTCACTTTAAAACCACTGCTTGGAAACCTACAAAATGACCATTCATTTTTTTTGTCTTGACAAGTAGATTCTGAAAATGTCCAATGCCTCAAGAAATTCTGAAGTTAGTAATTTTGTTGAGATTTCATGACTTTGATTGTTATAAATCTAGCAGGATAAGGGTAATACAAGGCCGGCCCAGCAGTCAGAACGGCATTTGGAGCAATGTGCAGTGTTATGTCGTGAGCTGGGGTGCGGCAAATACTCGGAAATGTTGACAGAACGTAATTATTTCTTATCTATGCAGACGGGAAATCGGTGGCCAAATTGAGTTTGAAGAGCCGTCGCTTCCCTTGCTAAAACAACAAACCACACTCAGGCTGTTTGATGACCCAGCCAGATAAAGTGCAATCGAGTAGGTATTCTATCCACATTGTGAGGACATTCAATTGAGACTTGCTTTGCACGTAAGCCGGATGAGAAAGCACAACCGATAAGGTATCTAGGACAACACGGGTAAAAAGCATTAGCTACAATTACTCGCTAGAGCTGTCAGTCTTAAAATCGGCCTTGAAATGGTATTTAATGGTTCATGATGACATCAGTCAAAATGTGTTTATCATGGTACAGGCGAAAAATGCAACAAAAAAGTGTAAAAATCTTTACTTATTAAACAAATTGTTGCATACAAGCCGCATCTCAGTTAATGTAGCGACTGTAGCGCTAGCAAGTTTTTTTGTATAAGTCAACTGACCGCTATTCAAAAATTAGGACTGTTGAGAGACTTTAGTTAAACCATATTATTTATCAACCGTTTCATAGGAAAATCAGTTAAAGGTCAGTATCCTTGAATAGTTTCATGTATCTGCTCGAAAGCGATGTTAAGAAACGAAAGAATTTTGTCTTCTTACTTGTATACTTTAACAATTCTCATACTCAAATGAACAAAAAAATATGTTTTCGTCGATATTCGTCCTTCTCACAACAATGTGTGACATTGTTCAGCAGCGTGCTTTCTCGGACCCCTTTCAGTCCCAGTTGTGTTGGTAAATTCTCCCAACTCGAGCCCATACTTTTCATTGAGGATGTTTGGGAGAATTTCACTTTTCATCTTCAGCAATTCTCTACGTCTGATCAAGTCCCATTTTCTCATTACTAAATGTCTTATTTTGTATATGTTATATAAGGAGGAGTTAAAAACAGCAAAAATATAGGAAACTTATTTATAGTAAACACAAAGGCCGACACGTTATCAACTTATATAATCACACTTAGTTATTTTACAATTGAAGATGCTTGACAAGTATAAATAATGAAATTCAAAGGTTAATTTTTAACTTGAATTTTATCATCTTGGTCGTGGTCTATTGGGACCAACCATTTCAACCTAAACCGGTTTTGGCTGGCAACGGCATTAAAATTAACATTTAGCATTCAAACCAAGCTTACAGTAGATTACCAAATAGCTAACTAAACCTTCAGTTTTGCCAATAGACCGTTATCATGCTAGGATGGCATAAAATATTTTCAGTTTACAGGCCCGTAGCCAAGATATTTTACGGGAGGGTGCGACTGAACGAGGAGGCGGACCAAATGAGCGCCGAAGGCGCCACTCTCAGGGAAAACTAGGTTGTTTGAGACTGAAATGTAAAGCAGGCAGGTAAAACCAACCTTAAAAACGATAATATTAGTCAAATTTTTGATTTAGATATACATAGGCGAAAATGTTGCTTTTTCAAATAATTGGTTAACAAAAAAAATGGACCTTTGTCGTCTATGGGGGGAGGGGGGTTGCGAGCGCACCCGTCGCTCCCGCCCCACTCCCTACGGGCCTGGTTTGACGAGTCAAGAGTCAGCACATTAATATTAATTAAACCTGCAACGTTTCATAAAGATTGGCTGCAAATTGATGGAGATATAAAGGTTTGAAACTGGATAATTTTCCAATGAAACTGAGGATGGTAGGCCGGCATCGATGCCCGTCCTGTGGCCCGTTTCCGATTTTTTTCCCATACAATTCTCTGTAAAAACAAGGGCAGAAGATCAAGTTTGAAAATTTTATAACTACATTGGTTTTTTGGGAACTGTTTACGAAACTTTGCAATTGTGCTAATGCAGATGTGCTAAACTTGGTGCTGGCCACAGTTCCTTGATATATTTATAATGTTTTATTTTTTGCGTGACAAGGATCTATATTTATTGACTTTCATTCAGTATTAAAAGTTTGAAATATTTAACAATACAACAGTATTTTGCTGGACGGATAGACTGACAGATGGATAGACAAATAAATCTCTTCTAGCAAGCCAAAAATGATGAAAACATTTCACTCTTGATAAACATTGTGGTATACAGCTAGTGCCTTTTCGACTCAAATGCGCGCTCTCATTGGCCTAATGGAGATAACGTGGATGAGTTCAAATCAGACGTCAACATCTCAAAAATTGTTGACCAGCTGAACATTGTTGTCGCGCTGTCACGTTTGAGAGCAGGAACATTTGGCGGGAAAATTGGCGGCCGCGCGTACCAAAAGTTCGTTTTTGCAACTTTGATTGTTTTCAAAAACAAAAATGGAGCCTCCGAAAAAATCTTTTTGCTCATCTTACAGAAGATGAAATTGGACATATCCTTGTAGAAAAGACTCCAAATGTACTCAAAATGTCACAAAGGCTGCCGGCGTATCAGCTTTTATGTGCCTTTTATGATGAAACCGGAGGAGAGTTTGCCTTCGAATGAACTACACTGCAACAAGAACTCGGCTTTATTTTGTCATGCTATTTAACAAAACACTTATTGACTGCTCCTTCGGGAATCATTTGTTTTGTGTCCTTCGAATCTCGGTTTTTTCCTCGACTTTAATTTGTCTCTGAAAAGTCTGAGGGTCTTGGGAAACAAAGCAGATGTTTAAGTCATGAGCAATCATTTCGTTCTTGATAAACAAAAACGAAAACAAAAAGAGATATAAAAAAGCTGCTTGATAGGAAACGATCAGGAAGGAGACTAAAACAGACTCAAAACCCATAAGGAAAACCTTAGTTTTTATACTTTTATTGTTGAGCAGATTAAGTGCATTATGATTTCACAATGCTGTACATTCCTGGAGAAAGGCCACGGGTGCATGATGCTGCTTGCATTAGGTCACGCGGTTTAATTCTGCCTCAGCGACTTTAGCCGTAAGCAGTTACTTTTAGCAAATAAAGATGGTTTAATTCAAATATTCAAAAGAAGATTACAAAACCTTTTTGGCACTGACTAGAAAACTGTTTCCAGCACCTATAGTACGAAACAAGGTGCTTACTGTGAATCTTCTAGATGCCACGCCCGTCAAATCTCTTTGCAACATATCCCGACCGGCTTCCGAGCAAACCTAATTGCCTTAAACCAAGACTCCAAATATTATTTACAAAAACTGCCTGGTAAATAAGGCCAACACAATTGTTTAGAAAAAAAGAGGCAACATTTGCCTTCTTATCACGGCTGGAAAAATGACATACACTGACCGTTGACTGTTAGTGTATTGAGGAACATTAGTTTTGTTCGAGTGATTAGTATTAAAATGTTATATTTCTCAGTTCTGTTAAACTGGATATGGTTTTGAAAACACTCAGATTCCATATGGCAAGAATAATGCAAATATTTTTTTAATACCTATAAAATCATAAGTGATTTCAGTTTTAAATTTATCAAGCTGGATGGAGCTGATACGAGGAGCCAAACCAAACAGCTGCAGCTAATTGCAATCCAGTGGCTTAATTGACCTTGTTTGCGAGCTGTGTCACTTTCATTTTTATGACATTACAATATAATTTTAGTTTAGGGTTATCAGTAAACTCATGTGCTCACTTGCTGTGAGGTATTGTAGAAGTACAAGCTTTCTATAAGAACCAGTAATCTATATGGTTTTTAGATAAATTATCTTTTTTGTTGTACCTTCACTAATATTTTTAACGTTTTCTGTTTCTTTTAATGTGGACCCACAGTAATTGGCTCCTGGCTGTTGTGGTGTCCCTGTCTCCACCTCCTGTACTGACTTATCGCGTTCCTTCACTTTGTCTCTTACTAATAAGGGTGAACGTAATATGCGTAGGCAAAGCATATTAAAATAAAATGAAATGAAAAATAAAATATTAGTAAATTTGGCCGGCCGAGGCTCGATATATTCTTATAATTATTTTTTTTGCGATTTCAGCCTCAAATTGTTCTTGAACTGTTCTTATTTCTATGTGTGGTTTAAATGGTATAACAAATAAGCCAAATGGATGTGGCAATACAGTGAATGTATATTGGATAACAAATTGTAAGGAACTAACTTCAGATACAGCGTATAATTATCCGACAAACATCTCAAGATTGTTAAATTTGCAGAAGCGAATAATTAGAATTATACATAAGAGTGACTTCCTTGCTCACACAAATTCTATTTTTAAAAACCTACACTAACTGAAACTCGAAGATATACGAATACAACAAATTTTTCAATTCATGTTTTTAGAAACAACAACATTCCCATAAATTTTCAAGGTATGTTTATACTAAATAACCAGATTCATAGATATAACAACAGGTTAAGCAAATCATTTCACTTGCCCTGTACAAGAGCTAAGCTTCGCCAATTTTCAATTGAATATCAAGGTCCAATGATATTCAACTCATTAAGCAATAATGTTAAAGATATCGCTACTTACTCTTCATTTACAAAAAAACTCAAGTTATATTTAATTTCAAAATATTGACCAAACCTTTACACTAATGTCATCTTGTCATATCTATCTATTTTTTCACAGTCTTAAATAAGTATAAAAGAGAAAGACTGATTATCATAATAAGCCCCATCGCTTCCTATCAGTCGTCCTTGTCATTTTCTTTTCAACCCTTAGTTAATGTGTTAATGTTTTCTTTTCGGTAAAAAAACAAATGGCAAATAAAGAAATGAAAAAAAAATTGAAGCAGTGATTGATTAAAGGAGAAAAAACTGCGAATCATTTTGTATTCTTTCTGTATTGTTTTAAAAACTAGAAATCGAAGTTCCATTACGTTAATACTAAAATTTTCAGATTCAAAGCGCGCTTTAGCCAAAAAATCTTGTTTAAATTATGATTGAACTACAGCTAGGTACAGACACCAAAGAAATATGTTTGTCGGTCCGAATAGCGGAAAGAAGAAAAATTAGATAATGTGTATAATCTTTCTCTCAAGAATTTCCAAATAAGCCGAGTACATGTTAGGCTAATCAGGGAGATTATTAAAAGCAGATAAACTAACGGCTTTGAATGATATGAGTTTACTGAGGTACATTTTTGGCTATGACAAACACGGATCATTCTCATACCTATATGGGGTACCGTGCTTAACTCTTTGATTAAGTTGCCATGGCAACAACAATATTCTTACCTCACTCAACTCTAGTTAACTGGCTTTCGATCTTTTGGAGTTTCCTTCCAGGCTTGAGAGTGCGTGGCCTGCAAAAGAGAAGCTATTTTTATTTTGTAGTCTGCATAAATTTCTTTTAGCCTTCCTTTCAATGTTTCATCAAAGCCGCAAGCGAGTGAAAGAAGATTAGAGATTGTAGAGTCGTACCAACGTGGGCGGGTATTTATCAACTTTAATCAAAATTCCTTGTTATTATCGAGTTCTTTAGAATTTGTTTCGATCAATGCAAGAAATCTCAGATAAAAAGTTTCGAATATGTTCAGCACGGTAGGACTGAAGGGACAGATCTTGTTGGTTTCTTAGTCCGCTTAGACTTCTAAATACTTACTTAAGCCTAAACTTATTAACCGGCATTATTCGAAATAGTCTACACTTGAGTTCTCTCGAGTATGGTAGATATTATCTAAACCTGTTGTGTATGTTCAAAATACCGACCAACAGATTTAACTACTTTTGTTTATAGTTACAGCAGGGATTTGATCATCTCTATTAAGCATAAAAACAACTAAAGTTGCTTTCGCTCAGTTTCAGAGAAATTTCTAAGCTTGTTTGTCACCAAATTGAGCCAGTTCTTTTATCATGGCATCTGATATTGATCAAATTAAAGCGCTTTGCATTGCAGCAAGAGACGGCATAGTTTTTCATGTTGACACGATATATTGATGTGCTTGTTTGGCTTTAACTTTGGTTACAAAACAGCCAACGAGTGCACTCAGACATCTTTCTGTAGACCAGTATACGTATAGACAGTACATATGTAATTGACTACAATGAGCTCATTGCACCGACCTCTTGAGACTCCCAACGCGGATAGCAAGTTTATTTAAGTGCGCGGTCAAACGGAGAGATTTTCTGCACATGCACGAGTTGCCGATTGAATATGGATAATACGACGAAAAAGATAAAAAAGGAGTTAGGAAATGTAATGTATTATTAGCGGTTAAACGCAAATTTGTGCACTTTGCATTTTTTGGTGTGTAGATATCATAGACAGACCTGTTTAAACGTTACTAAGAGAAACGTCTATACAGCACTGCTAGTGTATATAATAACATGTTATACCCTACACCAGACCACGCGCCGTAAATTAACCATACGATACTTTTCGCCCTGATTCCATCGAGACAAAAGCTTTGCGTTTGATGTTCAAAGGTTGCCAGTTGATATTAAATGTATTACCTAGTCCCTGTGCTAATTAATTTCAATATCATACAATAAGGTTAGAACTGCATGAACTACATTTGCACAATCTGATGCGTTTTAGCTATTCCTTAATTTTCAACAATCTTCAAACTTATAACATATGCGTCAGTTAGCACATTTGTAATTGCAAACGGTCCAGCGATATTTCTCCATGGTTCTCAAACTTACCACCCTATAGCGTTCTGTTCAGTTCTGATACCACTGATGTATTCACCTTACAATGGATCTGTTCTCCTCTTGGCTTTATCTGTAATGATGTCTTATTCCGCACCTCAGTAATCCAAATTACATTTGGAAAACCTTTCGAAGGGCTTACCCAATGCAACTCTTAAGGCTAAAACGAGTCCCTATACAAAACCTGGAGTCCTTCTAGTTTACTCACCTCTTCATTGCTACGAGGGAACCAGCCACGCTGTTTGTGGTTAGAATAACAACAAGTTTACAAAGGCTCTGTGACTTTGTCACACTGACGTAGTACACGGCAAACTGAGAATGTTTCTTTAGCATTTTTAAAATGTTGACGTGACGGCATGTTTAATACATAAAAAGATGTATGTAAATAACCTCATTCAAAACAAATTAATTTTATTCTGGGTCATTATAATCGAATTAAAATAGCTTGTTGCTTCATTTTTTCGACGACACTGCTTTGAGGGGCATTTCGAGTACCTCCATAGTAACCCTGAAGAGAGGCGCAAAATCTTTGTGTTTGGTATTCTTGCTCTGCAAAAAATTGAATATTTAAAATTCTGTTTCTATAAAACTATAAGCTATGAATTATATACTCCTTCAGTCCTTTTACCTTCACTACCGCACATTGTTAAGTAAATTCTGTTATTCTGACAAGCAGTCGATTTTTTTTCTTTCCATCAAGGTTATTGTTTAAACGGCAGCTATTCACTAACTAGTAGTTGTCTATGAAAGCGTCAATATATTCCTTAAAGTTCGCTTGAGTTTTACGTAGTTTTGAAGCTAGATATCAATCCATATAGTTACAATTAAGTAAATCAGATTAATGTTTGAACACGGGGAAGCTACATGCCAAAGCTGTCGAGTTGGCACTGTGATAGATAGAACCATTATCCATTTACTCTGGGGTTGTTGAGACAACGACCGATTGTTTTGCGGCGAGCCGCCGTGTCTTGCGAAATTAAACCGTTCAAAAGAATCGTGCCGACTTATAAGTTAAAAGTAATTTACGATGATCAGATGCCTCAAAAACTAATGGTTGGCTAGATCTAGCAAGATTGAACGGCTATACTAAAATTAAAATCAGAAAAAAATAAACGACAGATGGCGCAAAAGGTGAGATATCAAGAGTGTAGCCACGGATCGATCAGACATCAATAGCGTGGCTGAGCCTGCCAGCCACCTCTGCCGCAGGTTTAATTTTAGACTACTCTTTATAAACCAAAGTGAAGCATCGTGGCAAGCTTGTTACGTAACTTTTTTGACCTTCTTCTCTCTCCCAGTCTTCTACTCTCACCTTGGTCGCCGCTCGAATTTGTTACGTAGTTGCGTGCGACGGTGGCTACGAGTCTCAGGGGCCCGACTCAACTATTTTTATGACGGGGGGGGGGGGGGGGAGGGCTTAAGC
>JAOBRD021076133.1:0-27996 GCA_027575215.2 Hydrozoanthus sils | reverse complement strand
AAACCATAAAACTTGATTTCTTAGCGTTTAGCGAAAGCTTGTTACACTTAAACCATTCAGTTAACTTATTCATTTCATTGTTGACTATCTACATATTGAGATTTATTAACCTATCAAAGCTGTTTTATTTGCTCTTTGCTCTCAAACAATTAGAAATGAGTATCGTTTCTTTCACCTAAGTAGAAAGTTAGAAGCTGTATATGCATAGCTATTTATCCTGTAGGAAATGATACTGATACATACTAATACATAGATTATACTAACGTTGTTTCAAATTTAAAATAACTTACAATAATGTTGTTGACACCGGTATTGACTTCGGGACTTCAATTAATCCTTTTTTATCACATCTCGTGATCGCGTTTCCTAAAATACCTGAGCAGTTACAAGGAAAAGGACATCCTTTGGGAAAAGACAAGACACCCATGTTCAAAATAGTTCCAATAAAGAATATTTTCAAATTTAGTAACAGCTAAGTATTAATGTACAAAAAATATCTTTAATACTAAATTTAAATCTAAATACTTTTACGGTTACATATTGAAAAGACTGTCGAAAGCTTAATTAATGTTCGGAATGTTGTATACTATGTAACAGAAATATTTGGCTTTTAAAGTTATTATCACCTCCAGTTCAGATAAAACTTCACACTGTTATCTGTTATATTAAGCAAACTTTTAGAATTCAGAAAATGACAGGTGCTTACCCGTTGTTAACAAGAAACGCACAACCAAAGCCATCAGGCAGCTGATCAAATAGCGTAGTGCTTTATAGCGACACATGGTAGGGCCCTGACAGTAACAGAATACACAAGTCTTTTGAAACTCTGCAACTTTTGATTATCCTTCAAAGTACAAAGAAATGTTTCACATATTGCAAATAACTAAGGATCGAGGAAGCCAAATATCACAGGTTTGAAACGCTTTATGCATGCACCCACACTAAGCGTATGGCTACACGGTACAACATTGCTTGCAACGTTGCGCGCAACTGAAACCCTTCGTGTAGCCACACACGGTGAAACCGTTGTTTGCAATGTTGCAGGAGTAAGATAGGTTTCTACTTCGCGCAACAATTGCAATTTCAGAGGTGCAATTCTTCTATGCGCGCAGCGTTGCAGGCAATGTTTCATCGTGTTAAATAAAAAAGCTAAATCCTTTCTCTAGTCTACTGACCATCTAGGCAGGCGCTTATATCCGGTTTCCGTAGTGTTAAGCCGATGAGTCTTTGACTCCCCCTGGACAGGACACTAATCTGTCGCAGGTGAGCTCCCAGCAGAACTGGTACTCACTTATACAGCTGAGTCGACTGAGACAGATTGGGTAATGTGTCTTGTTCAAGGGCACAACACAGCAAAATTCTGTCCTTAAAAGTGTAAGGGGACCAAATCTCACTAGCATATTCTAACTTGGGTCGAACAATTGAACAGTATAAAAGTTTCCCAGTGTTAGTATTGCTGATGTCTCTACAGATTCGGCGAATAAGGCCAAGAGTGCGGTTTGCTCTCAGGGAGATCTGCTTTGTGTGTTGAGACCACTGGAAGTTGTTCGTCGTAATGGCTATGCCCAGGCCTAGGTTGATGGTTTTGCTGACTGTGGTTAAGGTCCCATGTAGGTGGTGTTCTCTGTTTGACGGCGATTTCTTTCTGGAGATATTCAGGGTTATGCACTTTGGTATGCTAAGGCTCATTGCCCAGGTGTGACTCCAGTTGCGGAGAGCTGAGTCGAGTCTTGCTGAAGTGAGATCTTATCAGAAGGCTTCGAAGTGATCTTATATAATTTGGAGTCGTCAGTTACTCGCTGAAACCTGTTGGAGAGGTAGCTCTGGAACCATTGTCTTAACAGGCCAGGTATACCAAAGCGAGACAACTTGATTACTAGAAAAAGAAAAACTACCTCCTTCCTTCTCTCTTTCTTTATTTTCAAGGCCTTTCAATTGCCTTTATAAAATGGATAGCACTCTTAATCGAATCCTTGTTTATAAAAGCTTTAAAATCACGTTCAAATTTTTTAGATATGTTTTCTTGCTACGATTAAAAGATTCGTGACAAGACTGTCCGCTCTTAAATAAAAGAACTGCTTTTAAGAAAATACAAGAATTTTGCCGATTTTCTTTGCTTAGTTCGTTCTAACGTTGAAACTGTAAGACTAATCCATTTCTAGATAACTGTAGCTAGTTTGGTGATTTAATGTATAATATAAATAATTATTTCAAGATTGGAAATTTTTGCCTTTTATTTTGGAAAGTCTAGCTTTTAAATCTCAGACTGGTACTAAATAAAACGGAGATCCACTTGAGGTGTTGCTCTTGGTGAAAACAATTTTAAATGCTCACTTTGTTATTTAAGTCATCATCAATTTTTTCAATAATTCATCATCATTGAAAAACTAAAAAGCGTAAAAAAACAAAGCTTCAATGATGAAGAAAACAATTTCCAGAGATGTTACAATTTTATACAAAAAGATATTTGAAGTTACCACGAATGCGTCCAGCTTTTTCAACTGGTGTCAGATGAGCGAGATCTTGGCATCCGTTTCGTATCCTTTTTGTACTTGTAAATCCCTCCCAAACAGAAACTTTTTTCGCGAAATGATCACTTACCAACTGTCAGAAAAGTGAGATTGTGTCCTATCAAACAGTCTTAAATATTCTTTCTAGACGATTAAAAACAATTCACATATTTTGTAGCTTTTTAATATGATAACATATAGATAAATTTAGCAGATGGCCATAAATCAAAAACAGATGCAGTAAATTTACAATTAAACCGTTCACATGCAGTATTCCCCAGCATTTCAAAAGCACGTGCATATGTTTTCTTTGTTCTTGTTCTTCCTCCAAAAAGATATAACAGTTGACAATTTTTGTGCTCTTAAGATCAAGTGTTTATTTCACTTGTAGATATTGTAGTTTACACAACTGTTTTGCTTTTCTCCAAATTGAGTAATTTGCACGAGTCACGTGATACAAAACTCAGAGAACGGGTTTCGTGTGGTAACACGTACTGTCCAGCAGCAAGAGATGAAAATAATGCATTTTCGGTGCTCGTTTTTAACAGCCGTTTTTCGTCACACAAGCCCCATTTTAGTATTCAGAACAAAGTTGCTAGCACAACCTATTATTGATCTATTGAAAAAACTAAGTCAATCTGTTTTGCTCAAACGAACGGAGAACTGGCCTGTTAGAATTGTCTGGTAGAATAGACGTGTTTTGTCTAAGAACCACTAAATAACGGCCATATTGGTTATGATTATTGTAAACCACATCCCCAAGCTAGAATGAGGATGTGAAAAGATGGAGCTGAAGGTAGAAACGAAGAAAAACGAGTAGAATCTGGAATACATGATTAATCCGTACATAACTTCTAGACCTACGTCTTTTCAAGACCTATGCGATTTATTCAAACCACTTTTAGATTCTTTAAGTCTGCTTTACCACTGTCTGTGTCATTCAAAATTGCCAGATAGACACAACCAACGGGGTTTAAATTATAGTAAATTTTATCAAGAGAAAGCTGCCTAGCAGCGTAACAAATGATGACTATAAAGAATTTTTTATGGCGCCACTATTAATATTTCTCTGACTCCAGAAATCAGACTGCTAAGAAGTTAAGTTTTTAAAGCGCTTAAAAAACAAAAAAAAAATTAAAATTGAAATCAGATCTTCTCTATTCCTAGCTATTTATCTATGTCGTAATAGGCCTTAAAACCAAAGTGTCCCAATTTGCTATGACAAGTTCCTTTTGTCGTTATGGTTCGAACTTAGAAACTTTAGTATTTGGAATAGACTTGGTCGGGGACTAAAACATAAACTGAAAGTTTTCAAGTTCATTAACTTCCTAGTTTTAATTGAAGATGGCAATTAATAAGATGACGATAACTGGGAGGGGCATTCTTGGAAAAACCGAATTCAACCAATTTACTAAATAATCTTCAAAATTGTCCGTTATTAACATAGTGAAATCTAGTGTTGACCTAAAATCCTGAAGTTTCAGAAATAACAAAATACCGAAATGGTCTTCGAAAGGAGTACGCTCAAAATTACTTTAACAGTAAATTGTAACGACTCTGCACAAAACATAAAGAGCCTTCCTTTAATTTTTTCATATTCTTTTTACTGCACTCAGTGCCTCTTCATTTCGAGACTAATCCACCAGATGTAGAGATAAACAAGGCTGGGAGAACAATAGCGAGCAAAATCAGAATTTTCTATACGCTGGGAATTAGAACAGATTAGCAGTATGCCTTTTTCCGGCTTTGGTTTTATTATCATAGAGATAGTCTGCTAGAAATTTCTTTAATTAAAAGATGCAAAACAAAGCGATTTGCTTGTTACCGATTAAAAGGAGTTGTTTTCTTTCGCCCAACTTAATTAGCAAATTGCATCTAATTTAGCAAAGAAGATATGTTAAAAAATGTTTGCGCACACTCACCAGATTTACTTTACGAACAAAACGTAAGGTGTCTTATATATAACTTAAGGTTTATAAAATCTTTTTTTTTGTAAGTCTGTTGTTTTCTTAATGGTTTGGTTATTCATAAACGTTTGGTTATCCAAAAGAGGCCATAGTGAAATTAGTGGAAACAATGCAGCCTGCCAGCACAAGGTATGATCACTTTTTATGGTATCGAACTCGCCATTAGACAGCTGCCGAAGTCTGATTGCTAAGAACTGGAAACTTTTTTTCAGTCTTTTGTTTTACTTTAAAGCGCAAAACTAGGGCTTTGGGAAATGGATCAGCATTTCTAACTAAATCCTAGTTTTTAAAAGCTCAAAAATAATTTTCAAATTATAAAGATCTGCCTGCTTGCCCAATTTTAAATATGCATTGCATGACTGCCTACTTCTAAATTGCCGTAAAAGAAACGATAATTTTGACGATTTTCTATGTTAAAACTCCACCCAATCTTAATCAATCTTGGGTTGGAAAGTTAACATACAGTGAAATAAATTGTTTCAATGTTGGTAAGGTTGCTCCATAATTCTGATAATTCTGAGTTTTTAATTTGGTAAGAACTTAGATAGTGATTCAAGGTCTTGCTCTTAATTTTGGTGGAAACAAAATGAAAACAGTTTGCTAAATTTCCGTTATAAACGAATTTTGCAATAACTCATCAACTTAATGCGGTGAAAAAAATAAACTTAAGGTTTGCAAGAAAAATCAAAACGGATTCAAGCGTAAAAGAAAGAGCAAGTCAACGTGTCCTGCCAAACAATTATCAACTACTCTTTACAAATGATTAAAGATAATTCAGACATTTTGTAGCTTTCGCAGATTTAACATCATTATGTCTGTTTAAATATGCATCTTAGGTATAGGTGATAAAACCGAGGACAGGTGAATGAATTCACAATTAAAGCCTATCCATGAAGTGACACCCAAAAGGCTACTCTGTTTTTTCAAAATTACATGCAAAGAATTCTTTTTTTTTCTTTCCTAACTATGATAAGTACAAAACAACGCCTGCAGGTGTTGGCCTGCAGAATGGATCGCCATGCAGAGATATATAGACTAAACGAGGCTGAGAAGACAAGCAAAATCAGACTTCTTTCCTCTCGCAGGGAACTAGGGCAGGTGAGTGGTAAGCCTTTTTTCTTTGGTTTTACTATTCTATAGATATTTTGCTAGAAATTTATTTAATCAAAAGATGCAAAACAAAGCGGTTTGCTTGTTACCAATTAAGGAATTGTTTCGTCACACCTAATTTCCAATAACTGATTCCATCTTAGCAAGAAAACAAGATGTGTTTGAAAAAAAGTGACTTTTCCAAGTGGTTTGTGTACACTTACAATGGAACAAAATGGGTGCTACCTTTTATATATATGTATGTTTATATAAATATATAAATTTAGGTTTATAAAAGCTTTTTGTTAATCTATAAATTCGGGAGTCGATCTGTTTTTATGCTAATGGTTTGGTTGTTTGAAGGCGCCAGATTGACACAATTATCGGGCTTTCAGTCACAGCAAAACTAGCCGAGACAAAAGTTTTAGCAGCATGAGGGATGGTGACCGAAGATTTTTTATGTTCCTGAATCTGTCTGCCGACGTCTGACAGTTAAGAAAACTCGTTCAGTCTTTCATTTTACTTTAAAAGTCAAAGCTATAACCTTTATGAAACGGATAACATTCGCAACTAAATCCTTGTTTTTAAAAGCTCAAAAATAATTTAGACCTGCAACTCAACGGCCTACCACAACTTAAGCACGCATTGCATGGTTCCCTGCTTTTACTTTAAGGGATAGCCATAAAAGAAGCACAAAAACTTTAACGATTTTCAGTATTCAGATACCAACCAGTCTTAAATTGCTTGAGTTTGGGGAATTAAAGTATTATAAGAAAATATTTTGGCAGTTCTGATTTTTGACCTCGTAAGAACCTCGATAAAGATTCAACGTGATGCGCTGTAGGTAAAAACAAGTTAAAACCACTTGCTAATCATTTTCAGAAAATTTTTACAATACTTTATCACTAATTTAATGCGGCAGAAAAATAATAATCGTAATTAGAATATACGAAGATGTTTTATGAAAAACTGAGTTTTTAAGTTACCTAAAGAACGAGAGGTAACAACGAATGCGTCTATAGCCTTTTAAGCAGGTTTAAGTTGAACGAGGTCTCGGCATCACTTCTATAATATTGATTTGATTAGTTGTTTATCTCTTTTGAACTTGTTGGTCCCTCCTAAACAGAAATTTGAGTCGCAAAAGCTAGAAAGAACTCACACCGATATGTTAGCTTTTTAATAGGTTGACAAATGAGTTTTAAGCAGTAAAAACATTGAAAAGCAGCTGCAATATTCCCCAGCATTTCAAAAGCGCAAGCATATGATCCTTTGGTTCTTGCTAAGAAAAGAAAGAAGCGATATTATTGGAGCTTATAACTTACTCAGTGGTTTTGCTTTTAATTTTTTCCCCTTGGATAATCACATCACGTGATACAAAACTCATAAGACTGGTTTCGTGTGATACATCCATCCAGGTTTGATATGAATATGAAAAAAATATGAACAAAATATTTCCGGTAGTGTCATGGAAGAACAAGAAAATTTCTTTGTGCAGGCTACTGGGATAAAACAGCTAAAACTAACCTCAGAAAAGTTAGCAGCTCGGGAGCTACTTTGCTTGTTGTAGAATTCAAAAACTTTCCCTGATAAAAAAGATAACGTTGTTCAGGCGCTTTCGGCTACCAATTTGTAGCTTTTAACGATAATTTAGGAAAACTAAAAGAAAAAAACACTACAAGTATGAATAGAACAATGTGTGACAAGAAGAGAACGTTCTTAAAATTTTACATTTCAGTATATACATGTGTAATCCTGACGGGTTATTGTCCATCTTTAATTGCTTTTTGCTTTCACGCATTTGAAAGTTCGTCATGGCCTAATTTTGCCGGTAAAAAAATTATTTTGTCTGCATGATTTTATATTTTCAATCTTTCTCAAAAAATAAACTCGTCAATTTCTTGACTTGAATACGAAGTTGATTCTTATTATTTCGCAGTATGTACTAGTTTCGCGGTTTATTTTTGCCTGCGGGACTAAAGCATTTTCTAAACTCGATTTGGGAGTTTGACATTTTTCTTTCGTTCCTGCTGTAAATAGGTATTTAAACACTGAACATTTTGCTGGATTACTTCCTTAGATTTAAACATGGCCGTCGAAAGCGGACAGAGGGGGACGGGAGGGGAGAAACAATTTCTCGTCATTCATAGTTTCTATGCTAGAATAACTTTGAATTTAACACTGACTGCGTTTCTATGCTGTGCTCGCAGCCCGAACCGAAATGAATATTTCTAGTTTGCTGGGTTTTTGAAAAAATAACAAATTAAATACGTGTACGTAAAATCATAGTAAACAATAGGGAGGGTGTGTTTCTTCCGTTTAATTCAGAGACTCAGAAGAATTTGAGATAATTGTAGTAAAAACAGAAAGACTGTGTGTTTCTTATAACATCCTTTATTTCTTTATACGGTGACAAAGTTATTTTTAGTTTTTTCCTAATATGGTTGTTATCTCTCGCAGCTCCAGGAACGCTTTTCTTGGTGCTTTTTTTCGGTTTACTTTGGCGTCTTATTTCATGTTATCTTGCTACAGTCTCACAATCTGTTGGACGAGTTTACCAGCTGCAAATAAAAAGTATTTGTAGAAAAGACAAAACTTCAGAAACAGTTAAACTAAGTAAATGGTTCAGTAGCATTCAAAAAGAACTCTGTCGTTTTAAAAAGTAAGTCATCAATTCAAATTTAGAAAGTATTTTATAAAAACCAGAAATACAATCGATAAAGGTACCAATTTTAAATCATTGTAGCAATATAGACTTAGATTGAAACATCAAATGGTTGTCCTGGAAACTGACACTGTTTACAATTTTGAGCTGCAATCGATTTTACTTTGGAATGCCTTCGCTACGGTTTTCTCTTCGCCAATGGCAAATAAACATTTGTTAATTTTGTTGTCAAAGTTTTATATTCAGCTTTTTGTTGTGAAACACTAAGCAGGACAACAACAAAAACATGGTACTACAGACTGTTGTTCAATCTAAATTTTTTTAGGGGCAAACACCACTAATAACAAAAGAGTTATGAACTCACAAGACATACAGTACATGTACATAGTCACATAGTTAACGAGATCGAATTATTCTTTTTTAGCATTTACTCTTTTTAATTACGCAAATCACCAAGCCGAAGAGCTTGATGTAAGCTTTACCTTCAGATGTTTATTTGTGGAAACACCATGGAGAATTCTTGAGAGTGTTGTCATAGCAACAATCTTTGTCCTCACACTGTTTCTTAGGGATACCAATAAAGCCACAGTCCTTTCTGTTTCCCGCTTCGATATTCTTACACTCGGCTATAACCAAAGCAATAATTAAACTGGTTGACATTTCTAGTCAACTAGGGTCACAGTTGACAACAATGGGACAAAGATTTGCTTTAATTTCTGTCATAGTTAATGGTGATAATCAATTTAGCGTTTATTCGTAATCTCTATTACGCTATTGAGTGTATAAAAATTGAATTTAGTATTCAGTATGTAATTTTATATGCTGATTTAGCTATAAACAATTCCCAATATAATAAAAACTATTAAATACTGATTACTACGAACACTAGTACAGATTAAAGCAAGTTTGAACAAATGAGTCCATAAGCAGAAGTTTTGTAGCTGACAAACTATATACAGATCAAATGTTTTCAGGTAAGAATCGAAATCCAAAAGTTAAGGAGCGTGGGCTAAATAAGAGCGAAAACCACAAGTTTTTAATTTTAATAATCATATAACCCTTCTAAAAAAGGTAAACTAAATATTAATTTAGAATTTTATCAATCTGTATTCAACAAGGAGCATTGCAGTGCAACTGTCGCAAACGACTTAAGTTATCTAAACAAGATACAATTGGAACAAAAACTAGTTAGTGATGGCAATCCTGCGCTGTTGAACTCAATGAAACAGGTTGCTATAGCAACAACATGAATGCGTTCTTCTTACCTGGAGCACTTTTATCTGGCTTGTTGAAGCACCACGGCAAACCATTCAAGGAGTAGTCATAGCAACAGCCTTTGCCATGACACTGATCTTTTGTTATTCCAAACCATCCGCAGTCAACTCGCTGAATAGGGTCAACGCTAGAGCAGATCTCTAAAACAATTAACGACAAGCTGTTGTTATATACGAATCTAGACTTTCACTCAACAAAACGAGCACTGTGATTGGTTAATTCTTCGTCACGTGCCCCTGGTCAAATTCAAATGTAAGCAAAACTAACTGTTTTCCTATACATGGAGAGTGTTTATGGTTATACAGCATTCAATTTGAATCAAATTGTATTGTTAGCCTTAATGTTTATAGTCTCGTCACTATTTGATTAGCTCTTACACTGACTGCCGTACAGCCTTTTGAAACTTCAATCACTCATTCATTTAAAACCAATCATTTCCAGGAATTCGCTTAAATACTGATCATACTGTAGTTCTTCAACAACAACAGCGATAGCAACTACTTTATTTTCCCCATTTCTTTGGATACTATGTTAGCAATAAATATGTCTGGAAAAACACTAAGGGTATAAAGAACCTGAAATAACTAAGAAGCTAAAAGTCCCAGAAACTAAATATTAAATTCAAATTGAATTATTAGGTCAGAGTAGGTAAAGACACGCAACACCACACATGCTAAACATATTCTACCAATGTTGTTATCTAGTAAGTTACCTATTTTAAAAAATATTTATACACAGCCTGTAAAAAGTCCCATTAAATGCATCCTTCATCAGAGGGTAACACTAGCCCAAATACAGGAAGTAGCAAGCCAGTCTCGTTATCTTTTCAACGACCGTGCAAAGAATTATCAATGAAACAAACCTATACGAAAACTAAATGTGGTTAGGAATTCAGTTTTAAGTTTTTGTGTTTAAATTTATGAATTTAGAAGGATGATTTAATTTGTCGTCCAATTTTTTTGTTTTTGATATACCTGATGTGCTTCGATTACGAAGTGTACTATTTTTGCTTTTTTTTTGGTTGGATTGGTCAAACACAAGGCTAAAGGATGCTTCTTATGAACGAGTGCCTCACTGAACTTTTATAACGAAGCAAACTTTAGAAATCATGTTTTCTAAAACCGCAACAGAAGTCAATGCTTGTGACCTCGACGTGCAAAGGGCGCACGACACTGTAATTTAACTTCAAGTTTCACTCTTTTATATTACTGTTCGTGCTATTTAAGTCAACCTTTTATTTTTTCTAATTAATGTTGAGTTAGTTTTAGATTTGATATTCTAAAAGGTGCTGAGACGAAATGGCTCACCATAGTCTGGCGAACTTGTGTCTGGTTTGTTAAAGCAGTACTTGGCCCCCTTAGTAGAGTCGTCATAGCAACATTGTCGATGAAGACATTGCTCCTTATTGATGCCAAGCCATCCACATTCAACCCTCCTGTCATGAGCCACTTTCTTGCATTCCGCTGTGCAAAAAATACGACAAAACACAAATGGAGTCGCAATATATGATAATTATAAGTCGACTAAAATATTTCAAGGTCTTTCAAACAAAGCAGTTTAAATATAACAAAATTGACCTTAATCAAGTGAAAGTCATCCACAAGACAAACTTTAGAAGAAGAAGAATTCTTGCAACTGAGTCTTGGTATAAGTACTACATCAACCGAAAATACGGACAAACATTGGTAGTCTCTCTATGGTCTCATTAACTTCTGACCAGTTGGAATGACCAAGTTAATTATTATTAACTTTCACTAGCTATCGAAAGCAAAACAAATGAATGTCAACGAGAAATCTATTGAGACATACCTGGAGCCGAAGAGTCGGGTTTGTTGAAACACCAGGGCAGGCCCCCACCGACCGAGTGGTCAAAGCAACAACCTTGTCCCTGACACTGTGTTTTGTTGATACTAAAGAATCCACAATCGACCCTTAGTTGTGGATCACGAGAATAACAAACCTCTAAAAAAACAGTTGGAATTAAATTGGATAAATCGCCGTATCTACAGTAATATTTTGGTAAAAACAAAAACATCCTTACAAGGTACAAGGCAGATGCAAGTCCATGTAAAAATACTCTCTTTGCGTAACATCAAAATAAACTAAAATATTGATATTATTTTATTAAATAGATTCAAGCCAACGTAGCAGTTTATCCCATTTCTTGTAATAAGTTCCCAGTTTTCCTCTTGATTTTGCGATGGTACATTCAATTTTAGCGATCGATCTTACCCGAGACTTAAAATTCTCAAAACTTGGTTATTTGTTTTTCACTCTTGCGTGGTATATTGTTTGTTTTGCCATTATAATGAGATTATTAATTAATTGCCAGTGATCTTTTGATTGAATACCAAAAATAATATCTATTTCACTCAATGATGGAAGGGAAATATCTAGTGTTTGCAGCCAAGTAGCTAATTGACCCAGATTCTATAGCAGAACACTCAGGACACTAGCAGATGTTCTGGGGATTCTACTTCATTGTGAGAAAATGTACAATATGCCTTATTGACCTTTTGCATTTTTGCAAGGAATTTATTGGTGTACAGAATGTTGTGCAAAATTTTATATTGAAACCATCTAATTTGGGCATCTATCGTGACTTCGAATGGTAGTAGATACTTCTTTTCCCAGTCTAAGTCCTGATTTGTACATTTCTTTGAAAAATTAATTTGCGCTGTTGGAGTGGTAGAAAAACGTGTTAACAGTTCTGTGTAACCGCCTTTTGCTTAAGTTTGCAGTGTTCTACTTGAGAGCTAATCAGTACTTTACAAGCATAAATTTTTTTTTACTACGAAACTCTCTTTTGATTTTCGTCTTTCAACACTTTACACTTTACGCAGTCTCGCTAGCCTTTCCAACAAATTACTGCGCAGAGACTTATCAATAAAAAACCTAGTAAAACCAAAATGTGCTTAGGACTCAGTTTTAAGTTTTTGTGTTTAAACTGATAATTTGAATGAAGGGAAAAATGTAACTTGTTTTAATTCCAATTTATGGTCCTTGATACCTGATATGCTTCGATTCAGTGAAGGGCACTATTTTTGCGTTTTTTTTCTGGCTGGAGTGGTAAAACACAAGGCTAAAGGATGCTTCTTATAAACGGGTGCCTCATTGAACTTTTATAACGAAGCAAGTTTTAAAAATCATATTTTATTGAAATGCAACAAAACTGTCAATGCTTGTGATCTCGACGTGCAAAGGCCCTCTGCACTGTAATTCAACTTCACTCTTTTACTCTTTTATATTACTGTTCGTGCTATTTAAGTCTGAACCTTTCAATTTTTCTAATTAACGTTGAGTTAGTTTTAGATTTGATTTTTTAAAAGATGCTAATACCAAAAGAGTTTCCTTGCTACGGCTCACCATAATCTGGCGAACTTGTGTCTGGTTTGTTAAAGCAGTACTTGGCGCCCTTGGTAGAGTCATCATAGCAACATTGTCGATGAAGACATTGCTCCTTGTTGATGCCAACCCATCCACATTCAACCCTCCTGTCATGAGCCACTTTCTTGCATTCCGCTGTGCAAAAAATACGACAAAACAAGTGGAGTCGCATTATACCATAGTTAAGTCGACTAAAATATTTCAAGGTCTTTCAAGCAAAGCAGTTTAAATATAACATAATTGATCTTAATCAAGTGAAAGTCATCCACCAGAGAAACTTTAGAAGAAGAATTCTTGAGTGTAGGTGTAGTGCATCAACCGAAAATACGAACAATAACTTTAAACACTTTTTGTTACAGCATACATTGTTATCTCTCTATGGCCTCATTAACTTCTGACCAGTTGGAGTGACCAAGCTTACAATAGCATGTCGAAAGCAAAACATATGAGTATCTGCGAAAAATTAAGACATACCTGGAGCCAAAGAGTCGGGTTTGTTGAAACACCAGGGCAGGCCCCCCCCGACTGAGTGGTCAAAGCAACAACCTTGTCCCTGACACTGTGTTTTGTTGATACCAAAGAATCCACAATCGACCCTTAGTTGTGGATCGCGGGAGGAACAAACCTCTAAAACAACAAAACAGCCGTGAGTTAGTTTGGAATGACTTCACCATATGTAAAGTCAATTGCCTTGGTAAAAACAAAAAATCCTGACAAGGTGCAAGTGCAAGGCCTGTGCAAGTTCATGTAAATATTAAAAAAAGAATAACAAGAAGACATGTTTGGAATTGTCTACGCGATATTATAGCGACACTCCTAAAGATGCACTTCATCTCGTGCGGTTCAATTTTAAACTGGTAAATTATTCTAGCAGCTCGCAAATGAAGTTTGCCATTGTTGTCGCTATATTGTTTTTTCTGTTTCTTATTGTTAATGCGTGTTGCTGTTATTTGTTGTTTAATTCTATTTGACATTCTGGATATTGATTCTATTTCTTATTCGCACTTTATTCTGTTTTTAAATTTCTTTTCAATTTTTAAAGTCCTTTTTCATCAACTCACCATAATCTGGGGCAGTTGTATCTGGTTTGTTGAAGCAGTAGGGAACATTTTGTACCGAGTCATCCCAGCAGCAGCCTTTTAGCTTACATTTTTCCTGTGTAATACCAAAATACCCACAATCCACTCGCAATCGAGATTCAACCTCTGAACAAACGCCTGCCCCTAAGTAATGTAACCATACATATATCAGTTAGTAAGCAAGTTTATATCTCTCAGTTTTGTTAGTCGTTTCCGGTTGGATTTCTGTTTGTAAAGAATTAAAGATTTTGTTCCCGATTTTGTAAAGAATTAAGATTTTGTTCACGTTTACTCAATTTCTATGATCCAATTTGGCATCAAAGGGACAGTTGATAGTTGTTCTCACTATTTACATATCTCTAAGAAACAGACAAGTGCGAGCAGATCACGTACGATGCATTCTTAAGTGAACCTTTTGTTTTTGTCAGTAAGATATATTTGGCATTGCCTTCTAAGTTAAGACACTCAAATAAATCATTTTAACAAGTTTTCTACAGTTCATACAGACTTGTAATTTCTACAATCCATTTGGCTTTTTAAGCTAACCTAAACGATTTAATTAGAAAATCCATTGCAAAGAACTAAAAATCTGTTTAAAAATGTTTCAACAGAATAATGAAAGTCATTATCATCCTTGCAAAAATTAGCCGCCTTCCTTTTAGCAGTGAACTTTCCTAATAGCGCATGACCGTGTTCATGTACCCTCTCTTTTGGCGGGAAACAGCGAACTTTCCAGTTGGCAAGCAAACGTGTGAACATGTCACCTCTCATTTGGCGGGAAACAACAAACATTTCTCTTGGCGGTGACCATGTGCCACACACCCTCCTTTTTGGTGGGAAACAGCAAACTGTTCTATTGGTGCGTGACCATTTAGCGCCATGGGTGACTTGCTACAATTTGTCAAATTGTTTAATTAGTTCGTATTTAGAGATCCTGAGCTGCACAAGCCAAGGCTGAGTCTTTTCAAGAACAATGGAGTTATATTTTTTTTTAATTTAGCAAAACTGTCTGGAACTTCAATACTGATCCCAAAAAAATAAGTGCCAAACCGCAGAGAAGTCCACATATTTAGCATAAATTAATAGTTGAGTAAAGATTTTAAAGAAGAATGGTAAATTCAAACAATATTAGAAAGAAGCATATGATTTGCGGTATAAAAAATGAAATCAAACTACGGTTTTATGTTTTCGCTCTTTGTCAACAAACTGCACCAGCGACACAAGATTTCAAATTCAAATCTGGTCAAATTAGTATGATTAACCTTTTTTCATTACACTAAGAAATTAACAGTTTTTCAGACTCTAAGAATGTTTGATATTAAGATGATTAGAGTCGTGTAAAATAGTTGCGTGCGGTACCTCGGAGAAAATTAAACGAAAGGGTTGGGTTGGCGTTAGGTGTAAGGTCGACAAACAAAGTCTTACAGCGCTGCCGAAAATTAACTGAAGCAGTAGAAATGAATTACCATCATTTTGCTCAGCTTCGACATCCTGTATCTCGTCAAAAGGGTAAACATCTTCTAGAGGTACTCTTGCTGCACACAGAGCAGGAATAAGATACACGAGCAAAATTGTCTTTGCCATTCTCTTTGCGACCCACTGCACTCACACCAGCTAGGGAAATAGACTAACACTTATGAGAGAAACCGTGAGACTTGATCTCTTTTATACCCACTCAATGTCCCACCCAGACAGTCAAAATAGCATGTAATATATTCTGATAACTCAAACGCCCTCTCCTTAAGTGTCGGGTTTTTGCAATTACTTAATTACGTGATTGTATTGGACGCCTATTGGACCGCATAAGTATGAAAGAGTCAATGTCTGCAATAAGTACATGTAATACTAAAGCGAAGAAAAAAACAAACTTTAAGCTGGTATGGTATAACAATAAATTAAGTTATGCAATTGCAGAATAAATAATTTTTACTTCTGCAACAGAGTGCAGCTTTAGCTAGATAACGACAAGAATGTGTCTCTCATATATATTGTTTCATCAGCTTCTTTTGTTGTAGTACAGCACCGCTTTATTTACCGCAGGAATAATTAGCTTTCAAGTTATTGAGTAGAAATTACTTACACGAACAAGTTGAAACAACTTGTTAATGGATTTTATTCATCATAACTACGATAAAATATACAACTTTAATGTGTTCAGTGTGAAAGATAGAAAGGTGAAAATGTTAAGGGTCGGTCTTGACTTCAGTATTTCCTCACAAGCTCTCTGAAGGTGCTGTATTTTATCAGGGCGCTCAAAACCTGATTTCATGGACGAAATTCTCACTAATATGGTGCGCCTTTAACCCTCTCCCTCTATCAGTGCCCTTCCCACCCCTCCTCCTGCCAGCACCTTTCACCCTCCCTCCGCCAGTGCTCTATTTTACAAGTATTCAAAGATACACAGCTCACTGATCACAAAAGTTAAAACAGACCTTCGTCTCCGAGGATCGAACTGAAGACCTCTATAGCTTCGAAGGCCGCGTACGAACCAACTGAGCTACAGCTGTATCATGATATTACATTAAACTGATTATTTTTGTGAGATAACTAAACTGGGTATTACGATAAAGGCCCACAAGCCCTCCGCTAAGAAGACACAAAGCAACTGTTTGAACACCAAAGTACAATTTAAAAAATTCTGCACAAAAAGATGTGATTAAATTCCCTAACTTTGTCTTCATGGGTCCAAGCTCAACGTGAACATGCTATGGAGTTACAACACGCAATCTTGGGCTTTATCCCAAGCCTTTAGGTATTATGACAAACAAAGTTCGTTTTTTTATCCAAAAAATATACAAGCGCGCATTTGCCTAATGGAAAGACAGTCTTGAAACGGTTGTGGGAGTGTAGCGCCACCATCTATTAACATCAGTGGCTGGTTAATTTATTCCTACCAAATATTAGACTCACCGTTTAATAGTTAAAATGATGACTTTCATAATAAGTCGAGCGTAGATTGAATAACCGGATAGTCACGTTCTTTGCAGCCATGTTCATCAAAATAATTTCTAAAATCTCCAACTTAAGCTTGTTTTGTTTGTATTCAACTGGTAAATTCGGTTTTTACTTTATGAATTGGACAAACTGCATGCATGCAAGTTCTCTTTGCGTGCAACTGAGCACGCATGGGTTACCAGCACGCTGTTTACTTATGGATAAAATTGAGAAACTGACATTAGCACAAGATGAAAACAGAACACTTGAGGTGAACCAACGGAGTCACCATTTCATTTACATAAATTAATATTCGTTACCGCGATGGACAGCCAAAGCAATTATTTTGACTTGCTTGAACACTAGCCGTATCAGTACAACTTCATTTGTGTTTGTAAAAGCAAAGTCTAAACCAACTAAATCTGTACATACCTTTTACTGTTTTATAAGAACACATGTTTTAGGGATAATGCTAAATAAATCTTAGTCTTTTGAAGATTTTTGTTTCAAATATTAACGGTTTTAGAACATAATAGAGACTTTTGGCGCGCTTTTTGTATGAAGTGATCGTACGTTTTTGACTCGATAGAACAAGGACCATCGCGCATCGGGACAATTGTAACATAGTGATTGATGTTTTTTTTTTCAGTTTTAGGCACTTTTCCCCTCGTGCTACTGAAACGCTTCTCTCGTGCTTTACCAACTTCCCGCGAGCATCCATAACACGATGGACACTCAACAACGATAAACTTCTTCTCAATGACAACACAAAACCAGCTTAAAGTTCTGAAAAGTGTCAGTATTTGTCTTCAAAATATCTTCACTCCAAGTAGCCATTAGGTGGTGTATATTGTTAATACTCTACAGTTTAGCAACAAATTTTCTCCACTGAATACAGCACGTGAAACAAATCTGCTTTCAAAGTGAATATTAGTTGTTCAGGCTCATCTAACAATTAATTGATATCAACTTCTCGTAATTCTTTTTGTAGCTAATTCCTTTTTATCAGTATCACAGTTTTAATCTTTTCAAGCAAGTTCTTAAGTTGTAGAATTTTTAAGCAATGCTTTTTCGTAAAAGGTTCTTAGAGATAAAAGAAAGTGTATCATGACTTTCACATCTTAAAAAGGCGGGAAATTTTTGCGCCAAAACATTGGGAGTACGTGACGCGCATAAACAAGCCTCAACAGACGTGTATTGATATTTGACTCGTGACAGTTGTCTCCTAGCTATATTGCTGCGTTTTCTATTGACCATGAACGATACAGGAAAATTAACCAGCGGCAGTTTTTAGCCGGCGGCATTGACTCTAATAATCCACTTTGTACAAAACAAAGTATATTTAAAATTATTTCGTGCAAAAAAAATTGACACAACGCAATAAAGAAATCAAGTTTTTGATTCTCTTTCGCTACTTTTCGACCTCGTCTCTATTATAATTATCCTCTTACTGCCTCAACTGTAACCTCGAAAAGCATGAAATTTATTCCAATAAACTTATTTTAACTTAAAACAAAGGCGCTTAATCTTTAGTCGAGAGATAGTAAACGATAGGTGTTGAATGTAGATTGAAAGAAAGTGCTCCTCAAATTGAATGCTCAGAAACAAGTGACTAAGAATTTTTTCGAGCATTCAACTTGATGAGCACTCAGTTCTTTGTAACTTTATTAGCAGGCTGTAAGTTTCCAAATGGGGATGTTGAGCGCATTGTATGAATTTAAGTGATAAATTTAATGTGAAAAAGAAATCGACGCGAACACGTGTTCAAGAGGAACTACAGAAGCCACTTACACTTAGCCATTCAGAATGAAGGAAAGCGCTTCTCAAAAAAAAAATTCACTGACGGGAATCAAACCCGCAACCCTCTGATTACCGGTCGGATGGTCTACCCACTGAGCTACAGAGACTCACAGACGTCACGGGATAAGTTCTTGTCTATTCCCCGCTGACATACGTCTTGCATCTGCAAGTTCGATATGCCCAATAAACCAGCTCGACATTTCAGAAACACGTGCGCGAGCCGGGATAAAATGTAAAATTCATGAAACTTAAACAAAGGAACGCAATGTAGCGGAGTGGGAATTCTTTATTGTTCCTTTCTTAAGTTTGATAAATATTTCACTTTTATCCCGACGCGCGCTTGTGTTTCTGAAATTCGGAACTGGCTTATAGCCATATGCTATATGATACTATTATCAAATGATTAATGTAAAAGTTTGCAACTTGGTGTTGTAAAGAATGAAGGAAAGCGGCTTCTCAAGATTGAGTGATCATAAAAAATTCTGAGTCACTGACAGGCAACCCTCTGATTACCGGTCAGATGCTCTACCCAATGAGCTACAGCTCAATCCGGCACTAAAAGCAGTATCAAAGTTTAAATTGTATTGTAATAGACAATAGGTTTGGTAGGAAAACTGTGTCTGAAGCTGCTCTTCGAAAAACTAGGCAGACTGTGATAAAGGGATAATAGACCTTTTTCGTTTTCAAGGGTACCGCTGATCAAAATACTGTCGGCTCACATTCACTGAGCCTTAGCTTCGAACGGAAAAAACTGTTCACAATATCCAGAGTGGAGGAACTGAGTTTTAAAATGAAACAATACACTGAGTTTTGAATAACACCTTTTCTCCGGCGCTGGAAAATGCAGATGTCACAGCAAAGGCAGTTATATACCTTCTCCTTATTTATTTAAGACTCTTAGACCCGGCACTGGGCATCGAACCCAGGCCTGCCGCACGGCAGAATAACGCTTTACCGATTAAGCTTACCAGATTTCTGTCACTTCAACGGTTTTCCTTCCGCTCAGTTTCAGCCAATCAGATAATGATCTGTGTTATGTACACTGCATCAGTCATGTAAGAACCTAACATCTGAATTGTTCTCAGAAAATTTTACAATAGCAGAACAGATTAATTTTTTCTACTTCATAAAAACTATTAAAGTTTGGAAGCAGCATTTTTAATTCGTCAGTTCTCACAGTAACCGTTTGCAGGATAAATGCTTCAAAGTTTGTCAGGTACGTTGAATAAAGAAAACAGTTCGTTTTGTGTTTTAACTTTGATTTGTGGAACTTTTGGAAGATCTTGCCTATTCTCAATAATAGAATTTTAGAAACACCCATAAAAACTAAAGGCTTGCAATCACATTTGAAATGTTTCTCGTCTCACTCGTGAAATTTTCAGATAGTAGACCTGTAAAATTAGGTTAGAAAACATTTGGTAACTTCTAGAGGGTGAACTTTTTCAGTGGTCATAATTTCTTTGTTTGTTTAAAGCAAATTAATCTTTAATTACTGTTACCTAAATTTCCTTATATCGAGTAAATAAAGGAAATTTCTTGGAATCAGCCAGTTTTAAACTATTTTATTAAACCTAAAAGTTAGAAGAAACAGGTAAAAAGAGTGTTTTCGTAATCCTGGCCTTGACATTGAATTGGAGTTCTGTTTATGAAAACAATCTCTTAACTTTTATACGGATTTGCTGATTTTTTTTTTTCGTTTACATACGTTTATTGATTACGTTCTATGGAACCCGCAGAGCTGTGATTTTTTGTACAATCAGTATTATTGCTTTGATTTTTGGTTTCCAAAATTACATCTATGCACTCTACAGCAATCTATATCTTAATTTACTTCTCTAGCTTAATTATTCGATGAAATATCGGAATCATTGACTCACAAATCATCGCACGTTTTTCACGAATTCAGAATTTCCTCAATTTTGTTACACACTAGTTTTATTTCATTTTTGCCTAAAACCTGTACTTGGTTTTGTTATTGCTGTATTTGCCTTTAAGTTTCAACAAAAGAATATCAGAAACCTTATGAGACAAGAAATGCAGTTAACTCAGTTCATCTATGGGACTATTTTAAAAATATTTCTTTTGACTCCAAAATGTATCATTTATTGATTTGATATTCGTTTGTACAAAGCTCAACGGATTTATTTGACGATTCAAAATTGAAAGGTGTTTTGCTCTTGGAGGAAAACAAAGAAATCAAAATACCTATTATAATACGAGAGTTTCATTTGGTTCTCAAAAAGCATTTTGTGAGTTTGGGGTTTCTTTGAGTTTCATGAAAAGAAATATGATTTGACTTAAAAAGTAACATGATTTGACTTTAGCTCGGCCTCTCAAATTTATTCAGCTGTCAAATTAAGAAATTAAATAAAGAGAAATTGTCAGTTTGAAAACATCTTAAGATCGAGTAGAATAACAATGCAAGTTTTAAGAATATGTCGAGATAGAACGAAGTTTAAGAGTATGACCATACAATAAGAATTTTCAGAAATTGCAACATATTATGAAGTTAAATGCCGTCTATCACAAGACTGACCGTTATCAAAATCCAATTTCTCCTTACATAAACCAAAGAAATAAAGACACTTGGTACTGAGAAAATGACGGTTGATCAAAAAAGCGAACATCTAAAGGCGAAAAGTTAAAGAATAAAATTCAGTACGGGCTTTAGTTGGGATACTTTATCAGATCAACTGGGACTTAAAGGGTTAGACAACTCTTGTTAAGGTTTACTAGGTTTATTTAAGAACAACTTTATACAAATTATAAGAACGACGAGGCCCAGATTCAGGCCAAAGTTTAAGAACAAGCTGAGACTCAGTTCGGCTGAGGTAATTTTTTGGCTTTATTGAGCTTCGCGATCGATCTTTAATTACTAACAATACAGAATAAATAACAAATGACTCGCAGTTTACGTATACAATCACTGGAAATCGTCTCGGGAATATGATCCAGTGAATCCACGATAAATCCGCGGGGATGAATTGATCAAATTAATGTATGTATTGCAATACCTATATAGAAATAAGAACAACATTAATTTAAAAACTATTGAGACTCAAATCGCCAAAAAAATTTAGATAAATAAGAACAATGAGCCTCGGTTCTTATAAAAAATGTATTTGCACTACGAAACGTGTTCATCGTCAAACAGTAATGGACGAAAGTAAGTATATTTCTTTACGATGCTGAGAATATAAAATTTAGCCGAATGTTTTTGATGGGCACAATCACCATTAGGCTAAAATATGCATGCAAAGCTTCCAATTCATAATTTATATATGCTATTTATCTGCAAGGATTATCCAGTTACCTTGGATTGAGAGCGCCTGCTAAGTTCGAACAATGCAGATACTTACTTATTGATCCTTGGCAGTTATTGATAGAGAAATTAAGGCTAAAGAGTACTCTAAAATTAAAAGGAGCAAAAGACATTGAAATTAACTTGACAGACAGCCAACTGAGCGAGTTGCAATCCTGCGAAGAACATAACGTTCTTAAAATTGTAAAAAGCAGGTAAACATTTTGTAATGTAAGAACATTCTTCTAGAAAGAAAGTTTGTCTGAAATCTCTCCCAATTGTGGTTCAGAGACGATGCCTACAATTCTCTTAACTGTAATTATTAGTTTTAAGTAACGAAGAAAATCTGAATTAGTAAGATAAGGTTTAACATCAAGTTAGTAAAGCGTTGAAATTAATTAGTTATTACTCGAAACGTGTGGGCGCCATGGTTGTACAACAGAACTCATTGTAACTGGCTTAACTTACATTTGTAGCCTTAAGAAGTTATTTCCTCCTTTTTCGCTATACATTATTCAGATCTTTTATAGAGCCGGATTAATACTTGCAAAATATGTGAGTTTTTCTTTAAAGTTTTCGTGACTCGTTTTACTTAAGAGCTATTTCATTCATTTTCAAGATGTGATTAATGGGCAATTGATATTCTTGTAAACCATTATTGTTTGTTTGAGCACGGGAAATGAGTTAGGGTTATTTTTGAAAGGCATATATTAGGTTTGGCATCTATCGCTAAAGGCACATTAACGAGCACCTAGAAATGTACTCAAAAAATGAAAAACGTATTTACCGCCTTATCAATCGTGCAAGATAAAATTCGTTTCTTTTTATAACCAGTGTTTACTAAGTTTGGCAGTTGTGTTTTCAATTTCGAGCACTTTATTATATCAAGAAACAAAATGATTCGTAAAAGGCCGTTTAGATTTCTACTTCTCCCTTTTCGAGCCATTTTTCGCCTCTAGCGCTAAATGATAACATCTCAGTTGAAAGAAAGTTCGTATAAATTTATTTTTGTTGATTTTGGAAGAAAGCTATTTGACTAGAAAGACAGAGGAGAAAATTGAAGAGACGAGAATATTCTAATTACGTCACAAATGACATATTTGCATCATCAAAATTTTGCTTCATAAACTAATATACAAGGTAAGTCTTCCAAAGCTTACCAGAAATAGAAAGACGAAGAACACAGACTATGTTTCATAAATGCTTCATATAACAAAAAGAAATTGAGGACATGACTTCTGAATTCAGTTGTCGAACGCATGATCCTAGATTTTGTGGTACGAAGCGCCCCAAAATTAAAAACACAAATCCAAAGCCTTTATTTGTATATAGTTTGAATACGTCCTGCAACTTTCTTTTCTTATTGCTGTCAGCATAAAACAAAGCAATTTAAGTATATTCGACAAAATGCTGATTTGATTGCCAAAATATGATCTTGAAACCTTACCGACGGGGCGAGAGCTTTCTAGCTGGTAGTTAGGTTGAAAATCAGTTACTCAATGAAGAACTTTCTCTGTCTTCGTGTTGAGCAAATGTGTACTTGCTGTTTGAAATACATCGGGATTTCTACCTTTCGAATTTATATTGATTAACCGAAGAAATCAAGACGGATAAGGCATCAGATAAATACGAAGGTAATCACTTGAACGCCATTCGTCTTCTTTCTAAACAACACTGTAGCTGTGACTTTGTACATTTCTGCCAACAATGTATAGGGGATAGATCCACAATGAAGATAATTGTTAGATTTGTATTACCTATTGGAATATTTTTGTACATGATTCTCCTGCAGGCTCTCGCTTTTTCAGTTATTTTGTTTTAGGTGCTGAACTCTTAGTACAATCCTCCAAAAATTATTTGATCTTTGATGCTACTTGATATCGCTAAGCTTCTTTATTCCTTAACAGAAAGACATGAAAAGCCGTTAGTTATTCCCATTCGGCAAGTTTATCACGGGCGTTCCACTAGATTAAACGGTAAAGGCTTAACTTAAGTTTATTGGTCCAATAAAACTACAAAAAAAAAATTAGGGCCCAGGTGCAATATGCAGGGTAACAAGCAAACTTGCTGTTATAGAGAGAAAAGAGGATGGAAATAAAATCTTGACAAGTAATGACAATATGTTAGTTTTTGCTCCATCTAAGAATGAATTTAAGATTGTATCCGGCCTGGCAGGGCGAGTTTAGCCCATCCATCGTTTTCACACAATATAACGAATGGTTTCCTGACAAACATAAAATGGTCGTCGTCAAACGTTTTATGGATCCAGTCTTTCAACCCTTATTTCACATTTATATGATCGAGGTATCATATCATTTCTTAGATGTTTCAATGGTTTTAATTTTGTTACTTCAAAACCACTTCGAAGATTTGCTCTATAATCTTTGAACGAATGGTTTTGTTTGTTGTTTTAATCCTATTTAATGAATCAATGACAAGCTCATCCTGTTCATTTTCAGGTAAGAAAAGACGATGAGTTTTACAAATAATACTGACGCTGACGCCGTCATCTCGTTCTCATCTCAAGTTATGTGGTCTGTTCTGTATTCGTTTCTCGCTATGGTGATTATCTTTTTCAACACGCTTGTAATTCTATCCTTTGCCAAGAACAAACCCTTACACACTCGTACAAACTTCTTCATTGTGAGCCTCGGGTGTGCGGATCTGTTAGTCGGTCTTGTATCTTTACCATGGTATACGACACTTATTCTTACTAAATATAGCAACCGCATGGAAGTCCCGGATGCACTTGAGAAAATATGGAACGCGTTTGATATTCTGGCTGGGGTAAGTTCAATACTGCACTTGACGGCGCTTAGTTGGGACAGATTTTGCGCCATTGTTTGGCCTCTGGAGCATCGATCCTACACCACAAGAAAATACCTCGTAATCCTTTTTGCTATTTGGATCTGCACCATACTGGTTTCTACACTGTCGATTATTGGAAATGCTAAAGCTTTCAAAGCCTATAATATCACGGTTATTACTCTATGCTTTTTTGTTCCGTTAACAGCTATATGCTTGGCACAAGGGTTTATTCTGTTCACTATTAAGAGAAAACCAAGGGAGGAGTTCAGAAGCTTCAAACTTCGACGAGACGTCTGTGCTGCAAAGACAATCATTATCATGATTCTTGCTTTTGTAATCGGATGGCTTCCCTTTTTTACGCTATCATTAATTTTCATCACTAATCCTAGTGCTTATATCCCTCCGTTGGATGCCATTTTTGCTGTAAAATTCTTCCAATACGGAAATTCTGTCGTCAATCCAATTTTGTATGCCCAAAAATTTCCTGAGTTTAGGAGAGCCTATTTTGTTATAGTCTGTGGTTGTTGTCCATCCTTTCAACCTATAGCGGTTTGGACTAATCGAAGTTCTACCTTCCGCTCAACGTTTGCGTATCTCAATTCGCCGAACTATTCTCGCAGGGATTCCGCACTTGCGAGCTTGACCATTTGTCGGTCGTTCACGGCTTCTTGTTCGCCCTCCGCTGAAAATGCTACGGAAGCAGCGTATTTACCGCTAAAGACTTTAAGCACATCCCAGGATTGAGAAGAAGTACAACAGAAAGACATTGAGTAGTTAACAAATTTCTTGAATTGAAGAAAGAAAACGTGCAATCTTAATTTAATAAGTGGCGTATAATACTACATGTTCTTTTGTATTTAACAATTCATAGAACAGCTTTCCTGCTTAGATGGCGTCCATAACGTCGGTTAGGTACAGTAAACTTATTTTTAGAAGTAAATTCTTCTTAGGTAAGACTTGATACTTTCAAAAAACATTTTCTTAGGTAGGACCCCAGATATAACCATACCTTGTTAGATGGGATCCACTTTTTCAAGAGTCCATTGTTTGAGTGGGTGCACGTGCGATCCACTTTTTTCCAAGAGTTCTAAAGCTTTTTTGGGATTAGGTCTTTTATTTCCAAGAAGTATCTCGTTTTTGTGGCCCACTCTTTCCTAGAAGTAAATTTCTTCTTAGGTAAGACATATTTGCTTCCAGAAAGATCCTTTTAGACCGGATCCAAAGGGTAACGAGTTATCTCAAAGTCTTTATGCTTTAAATCATTCTCGGATCTTTCTTTGAATACTTGGACAGTTCTTAATTGTACACGTGTATACCCTTTATTTTGAAAATAATTTTTTTACTCTTTGCCTATCTATTATTGTTGAAAATAATAAGATATCGTGGTTTTTGTAGTAACACTTACAACAAGGCTAGACTGAAACAGACCATTTATGTTTTTTTCGTCTTAAAAACGATCATTTTTGAACAAACTGAAATAATACTAGTCACGTTGAGAAGTTTTCTATCTTAACAATGAAATTATTTAGAACTATGTAAGTGAGGAGTTTAATTTCCAGTAAATACTAAATTTTACAGTGACCTATGTTTTAGCTCTTTCAAAAAGGTATTCCTCTTGGTCAATAGATCGGACTTATTGTTTTCAAGAATTACTTCTTATTAACTAAGTTATACAACCTCAAATGCAGGTGTTCGTAAAATTTTTTTTGTTCAAAATTCCCCGTGATCATTTAACAGAGCGCGGGTTGAATATGAAATGGTTAATAGCCAGAGATGTGCGTAGCGCCGCGTTGACTACAAACCATATCCAACTTGTAAGCGCGAATGGAATAATTATTTTATTAATTTTCTTGAGTTTTCCAAACCTATCGATACTTGAAAATGACAGCTAAAAAAAATTTCTAGCCATATTTTAGCTTTGCAACACTGCTCAGTCAGTTTCCATATATGGTCAATTCGGTATATGAGCCGATAACCAAGATTAAGTGAACCAATCAGAACGCTAGAAATGCATCATTCGAGGTTGAAAATTTAATAAATCTATTTACTCCATAGATCCAAAGTTTAACAGCTGCAACAAACTTTGCAAGGCTTTTCTCACAACAACAAAGGTGCTGCATCCTTATTAATATTTCTAAATTTTACTGCTGACAACGCTTTTGTAGTAAAATCAAAACTAGCGTCTACATGCTGTCATAAACTAATTCTCGAGTCTAGTAGCAATACTCGAGGATGCGTGCTTATTTTGCACGCATGTATAGCAAAGCAAAACTCGAGAAAAGTGTTCGAAAGCAACAAATTTTTGAGAAGAGCAATAAGTTAAACGTTTTTCCATCAAAACAGTTATACTTGCGGTTGAAGTGGTCTATCTTGTTACTGCGCTAAGAACGCTTATATTGGTAACGATGTTTTTTTGCTCGTGCTCAAAAACATAATTTGGACATATATGTTTACTAAGACCAGCTCTACTTACCAAAAGCGAACTACTGAAAATGAAAAGTAAATTCACCCAAAAAAGTTATAGCTCTAGTCGGGAGTATTTACCAACTCAGCTGGAGTTAGAGGGTTAGCTTCCTTTTTCAATGTGATAAACACTATAACGAGAAGCCAATCCATTATTAATGGTATAATACTGTGTTAATATTATCTGAAAATGGCCGCCAATGGACGAGAAAACTATTAACACAGTGTCAATAATAAATTGCATGGCTTCTCGTTGTAACGTTCATTACACAACTCTAAGCCCGAATTAATGTAATGTATCTTTAATGTAAGTAATTGACAAATATGGCAATCGCGCTCCACCTGTACCGAGAAAATACTATCAAGCCAGCAGGAAAATGAGTTTTTGTCTAATTAATTTTCCAAATAATGTGCAAACGAATATGGATAATCAACAGTGAAATGCCGTATTTTTGAAATGCAACTGCCTTACGATTTGGTTCTTGAAAACCGATGTTAGCACTCGACAAGATTTAAGGGACATTTTTTCAGCCGCAGTTCCTAGTATTTGGTTATGAGCTTCATAAAAAAAATGTTTTTATGAAAAAGTTGCAGAAACTTTGCGACGAAACGAAAGTGTAACTAATTTGCATCAACAGTTTCCAAGAAACCGTCAGATATTTTGACAGCTTGTTTTTATGTTTTGGACGACATTGTGTAGTTCCAGAAAATATCCATCATC
>JAOBRD021076026.1:0-11326 GCA_027575215.2 Hydrozoanthus sils | reverse complement strand
TAAAATTGTTTGAAATAAAAATTTTATGACATTTTTTAACAGAAATGAAATTTTTTAAACAAAAACCACATAACTCATGTCACAGGTTACCAGTCCCTGGCCTGCTCGGTCAAAATTTACATTGCAACCTTTTTTGATTAAAAAGCGCACTTAGACGTTGAAACTTTCTTCGGTTATTCGATTTTTGAGTTCACAGATGACAGCAGTTTTGATCTGGAACTTAAAAAAATAAACTCGATGGGTACTTTAACAACGAGGCTCAGATTGGCCAAACCTAAGAACAACTTTTTAAAAAAACAAGCTGAGGCTTGGGTTCGATAGCTATTTTTTAAACTTACCTGGGCTTCGATAGAATGAGTAGAAAATGATTCACTGTTTCAATTTCTCTTTTAATTTAATCTTTGTCATAGTATTTCTTGAAAATTATACGTTTTACAAGAAGTTAGCAATACCTTAGTTAAGTTTTTATTCGGTTTAACTCCACCCATAGAAATGAGAACAGTTTAAGGTCAATTTGAGGCTCAAATCGCCAAAAAATTAAGAACATTGAGTGACGGCAAAAATTTCTGGTTCATATAAAAAAATATATATAAATTTCAGTAATCAACACTCGACAATCCCTTCAAAGTATCAGACTATCCAACCATCCGATTTCGTAGGGATTTTGTTTGAAATTCCTGATTTCCGACCAATATGCGATCGAGATAGAAAAAATCCCGGTGCCAACTCGAGTTATGATCAGTTTTTGTCAAATTAACATGAAAAAAAAAACGAATTGCAGAATACTTAAACTCTGATGCTCCGAAAACTTGAAGAAACACAATGCAAGAAATATCAAATATAATCAAGTACTTTTAGTTTTATGCCGTGGACCCGTCATTCAACATCATCTATTGTTTCGTGAGCAAACAAAAAATATTGTTGAGAACGGAAAAACAAAAGTTGCGATCACATTTACCGGAAATTTTTGACAGAAATTGTTGTGTTAAGAGCCCGAAGTCTCAAAAATGTCTAGGTGGGGCCGAGGGAGGGGGGTTAATACCCCAGACCCCCTTGCAAAAGGCGCCTTTGACGTTTTTTTAAAACAGTATCTATCAGAAAATTTTATCCCAATTTAAAGTCCTCTGGAGGTCGGACAGTTTGCAGTATGCAAATGAAAGCGAAAGAAGAGCAGAAACGCCTACAGGATACACTCTCTAAGGGCCTCTTTACATGGAGCGAGTTGTCCCCGCAAGCCGAGATATCTCGGCTTGCCAGGACGATAATAAGCTGGCATTTACAGGCAAAAATGTCTTATCGCCTGGCCGAGACAAGTTCAATGTGATTATTTCTGCAAGATTTGGAACAGAAACCCTTCCCCTTTTCGCTATCTTGTATTGTTTGCTGAATAAAGTCGGAACAGTTACGTTACGTGTGTCACAACTGCCTATTCTTGTCCCGCCTTGTCGAGATATCTAGGTAATTATTTCATCTTTATTCAGCGACAATGTAAGATATTCAGCGAACAATTCAAGCTAGCGAAAAGGAAAGGATTTCGGTTCCAAATTTTGCAGAAGTAGAGACAATTGACTGCGTTCAACAAACGGGCGATGTCACGAAAAATAATCACGTTGAGCTTGTCTCGGCCAGGCGGGATGACATTTTTGCATGTAAATGCCAGCTTATTATCGTCCCGGCAATATCTCGGCTTGCCGGGACAGCTCGCTCTATGTAAAGAGGCCCTAGGAAGTAAGCTCATTCATCAACACAACCACACTTCTCTTTGTTTCAGGTAAATGCAATGTGACAGTCGGTGATGATAAGCTAACTATCGGCAAGTTTCAGCTCTTAGCGATGGCTTCGGCAGCAGCAGGCCACGTGACAGCCGAGGAGCCAAGCCACTTTCTGTTTTGTTCAGTGGCAGAAGACTCGAGCCAGTCTCCCAAACCATACCTTGTGCGCAGCTTGGAAGAAATGATTGGTACCGAGCGAGATGTGGACTACCATCATGGCCGCAGCAGGCGTTACCTAGTTAAGAGAGATGGTTACAACATTTCTACCCATAATACTTTGTGCTACGCTAACCTGGTTTCGCCCATGGCTTATGTGAACCAAGTAAGTAACTCAATTGATGCACCAATTAAATTAATGTAGGCAAAGTTAGAATGAAGGTTTCTCTACGTACAAAAAACTATTACTTAGAGATCAGGAAGCTGAAATTTGAAATTTAATAGTCTTATGATCGATACTGGCAACAATTTATTGCGATAAATATGTCTTGATAACCTAGTGCGAGGTCTTTCGCTGTACAGACCGGGCGTTGCGAGGTCTCTGCGAAAGAATGAATTGAAGACAAATAATATTTTCCCGGGCAGACCTAACAAACGAGGTTTTTAAGATGTTGTTACATGGCTTCAGTTAAAGGAGAACAAATGATTTTCGCTGCTCGAGTCAGCAAAAAATCAGTGCATTAACTCCCTACTCCTGTAAGGGAAGTTATGGGACCGATTTTTGGCTAATCAACGCCCGCGATTATTGGTCCAAGAGATTTAGATTGCCGTGTAATAATGTAAGATTGTTATAACCTGAATATGAGCCGTATTGCCGCAGTGGTCGAGCGGTTAGCGTGTTCGACTCGTAATTCTAGGGTCGCGAGTTGAAGCCCCGATCAGCCCATTGTGTTGTGTCCTTGAGCAGGACACTTGATTGGGATTGTTCCAGTCGACTCAGCTGTATAAATGAGTACCAGTTCTGCTGGGGGCTAACCTGCGATAGATTAGTGTCCTGTCCAGGGGGAGTCAAAGACTCTCATCTGCTTAGCACCATGGAAACTGGAGATAAGCGCCGTTCTAATGAGCCACTCAGGCTTGAGAAAAGATTTAGCTTTTAGAGCCATATTGCGTGATATTTTGAAGGGCGATATCGTGTCAATCAATTCCAATTAACGAGTCCTCCTGTTCCGTTTCAGCTGGAGAGTTGCTACTATATCCAAGGTCACGGCAAGTACACCTGGGAGAGCAGGGAGAAGTCGCACGAGTTCGACGTTGAGAAACACGACGGAACCATGTTTGTTATGAACAAACACGACTCGCACGAGATGTGCATTGGGTCCGAGGACGTTATAAATATAACGTTCTTCTACCCTCCCCTGAAGGGACACGAAACTCACGACTTTAGTACCGGGGTATCGTCCTACGAATGAGAATAAAGATTCTTTGAACAGTGTTTTTAATATGCATTAACGGTCGTAATCCGTCAAAGTGAGGCTTTGCAGAAAACGTTGGTTTATACCCGCTTTACGCCTTTGTGTTCTTTAAAAGGGCGCTTAGGTTTATTTCTTGTGCAATAAAATGCAAGCAAGAAAAAGGGATTGAAAATAGAACAAAACAACTGGAAACAGACCTGTTTTCAAATTTTCATAATGATGGAACTTTAAAACGTGCTGTTAAAAGAGATAAAAATATGCGAATGTGAAAGGTTTGATCAACCTCGTCTCCAGGGCTTTTTTCGAGATGAGGGGCTCTCCTCGGGGAAAGCCTGGGGACTAGGTTGTGGTTCGATAAGCCATGCACGCAATACGAGACGCCGTGCTGTGATGCAAGATGGTGGGCTGTTATGTGGCGTTCTACAGTAAGCTGCGATGCGTTGTGATCGAACGTGCTATTGAAAGAGATAAAAGTACCAGTGCAAATGTGAATCGCTGCGCTTAGATGTTATTTAATGTGATGTGCTCGGTTATAGGCATGCTAGTTAATACACTAATGTTATACTTTGGGCTGCGCTGTTATCATAGATGGCAAAAGTATTTGGGGCTAAATGGTTTTGGTCACACTTCAAGGCTAGTTGCGAGCTTCCCTGTTAACGGCGGTCTCTCGTTTTCCCACGAGACTGTCATTAACACAGAAAATGCGAGTGTAACTTATTTTCTTTCATACAGGCATGAAATTGCCAACTTTTTTCTCTTTCCCTTCCCTCTTCAGAACATTACTATGGCAACAGAAAAATTGTCTAAGCCTCCCTTTTCCGCCTGCCACTCCTCCCAACTTAAAAAGATTCGCGGTATCAGGTGTTGTTTTTTGAAAAGTCTGTGGGTGATAGAAAAGGTTTACGTGGACACTGACTCGTAGATTTTAAAGCCTCGGTTAACGAGGAACCCAGTATAGCAAAGAAATTCTTTCGGTCCGAACAGTTAACTCTACATTGGCTCCCGGCTTAATTTAGCGAACCTAATGCTTGAACAGTACTTTCTAGCTGAGGTCTCAAAACTTAATCTGAAAGGAAAACGATTTAACAAAGGTTGGACTGGAAAAGTAACGACGGGTGAAGACGCGATCGAGGCACAAGTCTAATGTGCATCTGTCAAATGATCTGATTGCCATCGAACATTTAGGAGGGCTTCCCATGACACCCAGCGCGCAAAAGTACAACTACAAGTTGAACAGCCGCTTTTAAGTTTTATAATAACTTCGACCAAAAAAAAATAGCGAAGGCTCCGGAGCGAGGCAGAAGTCTAATGCGCGTCTATCAATCTGAATGGAATCGAACATTTAGGAAATCTCCCATGATGCGTTGCGCGCAATAATTTCACAGCAAATTGTCTGTTATAAAAGATATTACAGATCTTTAATAAATTTTCTTTTACAATGCAGGTATGAAGGAGTTGATTAACGTTTAGCCTTCGTGAATAGTGCCTTCGATTGTTCAATGCTTAAGATGCATAAATCAAAACGACACCGTATCTATTCACGTCGATTACCCTCCTTCCGTCTGGTTTGATCTGCGACAATCCAATCATCGACTGCCTAACTTTCTCTGCTAGCTCCTTACCTCGCACATCTTCAAAGTTAAGTGTGTGAGTTGTAAAATCTACCAACATTTTGCTTTCTCTGCTCTCAGGCGAATCCAGCACACTGATGTCTTGGTACCAGTCCTCCTCAAAGTAGTCGTGGCGCCAGTTGTTCTTCTCCACGATCTCTTTGATGTAGTTGCTAGAGAAAAGCACATACCCTGGGGGGAATGGGGCGATACCAGTGTCGTGGAACTCCCTTTGGTAATGTGCCAAAACAGAGTTGTCAGCGAGACACGACACTAGAATGACCCCGTTTTTCGCCAACTCCTTCTCAAGACAGTAGCGAAGCGCCTCTTCAGGATCCACATAGTAAATGCTGCCGACGAAATGGATCAACTGAAACTGATTCGGTTCATGCTTGTGCTTCGTTTGGTAATCTTGAAAGGTTGCTTCCACAAAGTCGAAGTTGACCTGGAAAAAAGATGAGAAAGAAAAATTATAGGTTTTATTAGTCACTCAGTTATGCTTGGGTTGGTAGTTGGTTCAGCCACTTAACTTTTTTTCTCTGCAAACAATCTTGCAGTTTCTTTGCCTTTTACGTTGTTTCTCACTCAGAACAGTGTTCTCCGTTCATTTGTGTAGATCTTTGTATAGCTAACTTTGAGTTATTTTCCCGTTTTGCTTTCGCCAGAGCTTAATTACCCCCACTACTTTCTGCAGTCACGTGTGTAAAAGGCGAACACCCACGACAGCGTGACACAAGACTGAAGCTACAGTCGAAAGCTTTGAACGTTACTGTTTGTCAAAAGTATTTAACTTTACGTTTAGATTTATTACTTAGTTGTGTTATCCTTTTTCTGGCTTTTTTTTAAATTTCCGCTCATTTCGACAATTTTTTTCGAAGTAACTTGCCCGATGAGTTTGTTTAGACAAAAAATTGACATCATCCGTGAAGTCTGTATACATATTTTATTTTTTGTTAAAGCAATTAATACATAAAAATTGAATTGCTCGCAAACCAGGGAGGGTAACTGTTGTTTATTAAAAAAAAAAATAATAATAATTCATTTTAAACAATATTACTACAACATACTGAATTGGTTTTTAAAATATTATGATTAAATATGACGATGGTTAAAAATATTCCGCTTAACGCAATTAATATATCCGACTGAATTACTATGTTATTACTATTATCATTATTACAAGAACATAAAACAATTTTGTGCGATCTTTTTGTCGATGGTTATTCGATACCCCTTGGTTATAGTTAAAATGAAGTCGGCTCGGCCAGATGACATATCGCATGACACCGTCTTCTGTCTAGAACGCACGCTTGCAGTCCAAATATAGACGCAGCTCACGCTGTGCAAGTTGTGACATCTTGTATTTCTACTGTCTGCAGGCTTGATGATTTCACTAGCGCACTCAATAAGTATTTGCAATAAAGTTTATACAAAGCAAAGTCCTAACCCTGTTTGTATCTTCGACGGGAAAAACTCGTGACACAATAGATAGTAATTGTCCGTTCTTCCTTCAACTGAACTAAGCTATTTGTCTTGCAAAAAAAGGAATTCGCATCTGCTCTTAATTAGTGTTCGCTAAATCACCGGTTCTTGCAAGTTTATATTTTAGCATATTTAAGTTTTATTTCCTCGTTTGACATTCTTTTACGCAAGTCGATTATGATGACAAAGCTAAAGGGTGCGCAAGAGCTATAGCTAAAGGTCGTGGGATTAAGTTTACCCGTAGTACGTTTGACCGAATTCAAGTTTGCTCTAAAAAGATTTTTCTTTCCTACAAATTTTGACACTCGATTCACAAAATTTCCTTAGCTAACCTCTGCTGCTGATTTCTTGGTCCATTCGTTGGCTAAATCGCTAAATGCGGCGATCGTTGAGGAGTTTGGCTCAATGATCCGATTGTAAAAGAGCGGTTTGTCTGTCTTGGCCTTCAAACTCTCTGTACCAAGGGCAGCCTCGAGCATTTTCAAATCCATTTCTCCCTTGGAGCTGCCAACCCCAAGAATGGAGATGGATTCCTTGCTTGGGTCTGTGGTGATGGCGTGATGAATAACTTTGGGTACAAGCCTCTCGAGGAGTTGGACTTTTACTGCTTGCATATTGTTACCATCTTTGAAAACCTTAAACGATTCCATGTAGTGTGCTGGATTTGACTGAAGCATTTGGGGAACAGCATCAGAGGTCGCCATTTTGAAGGACAGAGTTGGCTGCGCTCACAGTCACAAACCGATCTCTTTCAGGTCTGACGGAAAATGCGGTGCAGACTACCCGTTGGTACGTTTTACAGTAATTTCCCACCACGTGGCTTTTCCATTTCAATCCTGGTTGCGACACAGGTCAAAGGTTTCAATTTCATCTCATGTCTTGTAACGTATGTCGCAATTAAACTAAAAAAACTTTTTTTTTCAAATCTTTCCGCGATTGTCAGTTTGGCGCTAGGACCAAGCGACTGCAGCGCGCGTATATTTGTCTGAAATTTTAAACGTACGGTTATTTTTAATGAAGGTTTTTCGCAAATTTATGCCAACATACACAGTTTTACAGCCTTGATTGTCATCGCGGACTTATTTTACATTGTTTAAAAAGCACAGTGGGCTAAAGGGCGCAGGTCATTTGATTAGGTCCTTCCGAAAGACATGGGTTCAAAATTTTTCCTTTCGGAGGAGTGATTATAAATGAACATAGCCAAAGTTTTTCTTTTTTTAAAATAAGACAACGTCTGAATTGAAAGAAGAGATCACATAGTTCTGCCATGGTCTCGTTAAAACCGTTTAGAAATAGGCGAAAAAATTTCGATGGCAGGCCAATTTTAACTTTCATTTGTAGATAGAATTTTTTTTATTTTGTCTACTTGATCTAAGGCGAGCTCTTGAATGCTTACTATTTTTTTAACACAAACAAAACCAATAGCTCTCTAGATTCTGAGATCCGAGTTTTGATTACAGTTATGTGCTTTACCACTTTCTTTGAGGGTAGAAGTCGTCTCGATCGGCGAATCGGCCTGATAAACCAGTATTTACTATTCTATTACGGCCACTTAGGTGTAGAAAGACGCGAATGTTTAATGACTTGCAGATCTTGAGCAAAAGCCGAGTGATGCATGTCATGTCGCGTCTAGAAAGATCGCAGTGTGTGGTATTTTACGCGATAATGTTTTGACTAGAGGTCTATTTCGTTTGTTTTAATACTCGAGATATTTTCGTGGTTTAATAAACCATTACTTTATGCTTTCCGGTGAGAATGTGAGAGAGCGATTGTTCTATAAAACACTGTTTCCGTCATTATTTTTGAACCGTAACCTTATTAAAGTACGAAAGCGAGTGCTGGTCACACTGTTCAAAATGCCGATGAAGTATTGCCAAATACACCCCCCGAAGGGTCACGATGTGATCAGTGTTATGCGGGCAAATTTCGTTCAATTTCAGGAGCAAATACAGTTGGTAGCGTAAAAAAACTAAAGAATTTTTATACAACAGAACCAACCTTAAGATAAGTCATAACTTGATTTACTCGTGTACGGCTAAGGACAGCTATGTAGGTTTTTTTTATCACGATATATATAGAATAAATTTATAACCGCGGGTGATTCATTGCAATATCAACAAACTCAAGTTGGTGGCGTCCTATTACTCTGACTCTTTGTTCTCGCTTTTCAGTTTTGCAGAGATGCCAAACTTCGAACTTCAAAATGCGCTAGAAGTTTTATTGTGTACTGTTCACATTGCCTCGCATCATATCTTCTCATGATGCCGCCTATTTATACATACAACTGTTTGGGTAATCTCTTCTTAATCCGGCCACATCACGTATGGAAATCTAATACACGAGCTGCCCGATATTAGGGTGGTCGGTATGACCGTTCTATCAGTTGTCAGTCCGGTATTTTTAGGGTGTTAAAAGGTTTAAAATCGAGAGCCTGGTATTTTTTAGGGTTGAAAAATGCGAAACAAACCTGTGTAGCGAATAGTTAAGACAAAAGTCCTTCGGCGAAAGTCCTGTTATACGCGAGCGCCTTTAATTACTGCATATCACGTTCAGAGTAACACGAGGGGATTTAGCGCAGACCCGCTAGCTAGCTATCCAGGAGAAATGTCAATTTTTAATTGGTAGTTTTTAGGGTATTCTTTTTTAACCGAAAGGCATTTTTCACCGTCGAAAACATCTATGTCTGGGTATTTTTAGGGTAATTTGGGGATTTTTCGACGATCATCCCGGCCCTTCCCTTTTAACCCCGAAGCACCCCCCTCCCTCCGGGAGGGTCTCATGTTAGTTTATGTTGCATTGTCATGAGTCAGGAACAAACGAATGTTCAGCATATTGTTGTTGTACTGTATACTTTTTTAGATCTAATTGCGCCTGAGATTTCTGTTAAATGTAGGAAGTCGGAAGAGTTTTGTTGCTCGTTTCGGTTAACAACAGAACAAGCATTGTTGTATTTTTTAAAAATCATTGGTTTCATAATCTTGCTTTGCATTTGCTTGACAATAAGGTAGGGGTCGCGTTCAAGGACAAAACCAGACGGACCTAACTCGAGCGCCATTGTGGTTGATTACAAAATTTGTGTGAGCGCTCAGGTTACCTTTGTCGGTAGCAATAATGGCGCGGCCAATCGACGTTTTATAAAAGTACCAGTCCATAGGCATTTGCATAGCTTTTACCGCTTTGCTTTTGTATCAAATTTTTAACTGGGTAGAATTTCAAATTTAGTAGAACTACCTAGCTATCTTGTATAACAAAAATACGACTAAAAATGCCCGCATCTCTCGGAGAAAAAACAAAATGAATTCACGTTTCTTTGTTTTGCTACACACTTACGGCTATATTAGCCCGCCATCGTCAGTTGCGCGAGGCATTAACTATAGCATGATTAACACCCGTCGTTTGGAAAATTGCAATTTCTCGAACTGTCAATTGCTCACACTTTCATCTGAATCAACCCTATGAGCGATCACAACCGCCGCCTAGTTATCCCAGTAAGGCGCCATTGCCATGCTAGAGGCTCAGGTTCGACTTCACTTCCAAACACAACGGCGCGAAATTTCATATTCATAATTTTTTGTTGATTTCTGTTTCAATCAGAAGAAGGATATTAGGAATCATAATATACATATGAAATTAATACAAATTTTCAGTTTTTAGTGGTTTGAATATATTTATTTTAGTATTCTATTGAATTTTTGAGAGAGAACTTTAATCGTCATCTTGGTTCAAAATTTGAACTTTGAAAGCTTAAGGTGTAAAATGTGGGCGGACCTAACCCTTTTATGCGCAGTTTCGTGTTTAAAATAAATGAGGAAAAGGTGTCACCTTCGCTCTAACATTAGCCTGCGAACACGCTTTCCTGTAGCGTTTGCCGGTTAGGGAGCGACCATGCTCTTAAAACCTACGGGAGAGCCTATCTGCAAAGGAGTCGCAAATGGTTAGACCTTGGTGAGCGTTAAACCGAGGGATCCGGTTGGCAGGCCTTAAAGGGGACCTCGAGTCCTATTGCCTGTTCTCCCGTGAGGCTTCGCCGTCAAAAACTCCCAAAAAAGCCGATCGCTCCACTGAAACAAGAAACTACACTGACCCTACACTAAATTTAGCAGATGCAAGCACTCATCAGTGGTCAACTGACAAACGCAGTTTAACATGCAAAGCTATAAATATAGATACGATTAATACAGTCGCTCGGGGAGAAAAACGGAAAAGATATCCCCCTCCCCCCTCTTCACTCAGTCTCTTCTGCTCGCTGGCGCCCTATCCCTCACTTTCTGCTAAAATAAAACAATAAGAAAATGGACTGGCTATCTTCACAAGACTAAACATTATTGGTAGTCTAAATATTCATTCATGTCTCCATCAGATTTAGATTTTTTACCACATGTGGGTCACAGAAGGTAGCAGTAAAATGTGCTTTATTTTCGAGCTGTTTCCATTCGAACAAAATACTGTACAGTCGGTCTGTCTTTTACAAATTAACTGCAAACAGTCTTTTACCGTATCAGCTATAATGTATACGCGCCGACTTGGAAATCTTTTTTTTTCTGACATCAGGATCGTCGGGGGGAATAGTTTCATAGTAATATTTGTTTTAGCACGTATACAAATTCGCGTTATTCACAACAAAGACTGAAACCTTTTCAGTCATCTATTTACATTTTCGATACAAATTTTGGATAATAAATTGTTTGGAATGTCACGTAGGACAAATGTGAAATGTTTCGTTTCTTGCCATTTGGAAGTTACGGTTCTTACGCTGGGGGGGGGGGAGTATTGATTTAACCTGGTATTTTTCAGAGTTGAAAAACTCGAAGCTATCAGATCGCTTGCAGTCCCCTTGCTTAGCGAACGTTCGTAACAATTTGAGAAGTGAACAGTCCTATAGTGGCTGCCCTATTACGCATGCGCCTTTATCCACTGCATACATATCACGTTAAGCCTTAGCACCGACCCAGTTTTTAGACCAAGACTGCGAGAAGTATATTTATGCCGTGGGATTTTTTGGGTGTTTTAGGGACTTTCTATCTTTTAACCCAAGAGTACCGCACCCCCC
>JAOBRD021075812.1:0-11328 GCA_027575215.2 Hydrozoanthus sils | reverse complement strand
AATTCAAGCAAGAAAAAACTAGGTACTATTGTTATAACGGTCTATATCTATCGGTTAATGACGAAGAAATGAAAAAATTCGATGGTCACCTCGGCCTCCAGGAATGTCTTAATACCAATACTACTCAAAAAGATTCCAGACACACTTCGTTGTATAATATTCAGAGCAAATCCCGACGCAGATTGTTCACTTGACAAACTTAGAACTGCGCTTTTGCGCGAATTAGAAACTAGAGAAAAAAGCCAGCTCGTTGAAGAAAATGAAAAAGAAGACGAAATTTAAGTACCCGCCAGTACGCTGATAGCAAACACCAAACAAGGCAAATCACAGACACCACAAAAGAAAAAAAAAATTGAACCAAAACCATGCGTATACTGCGGCAGTAAACATCGCTCTGACAAATGCCAAAAAATAAACCTCACAAAAGACAGAAGATCATTCTTAGTCAAGAACAACAGATGCCTGAATTGCCTACGCCAAGGGCATCTGAAATGGCAATGTAGTTCAAGAGGAAGATGTTTTAACTGCAGACTAAAGCATATCATACATACATAAGATATTAGTATCATTTTAATAGCAAATCTAGCAAGTGCAATATAACAGTAATTCTTACAAAATTATGAAACACAAACTGGCAGATCTCTTTACCAAATGTCATTACTAGCAATGTGAAAGGTCTGTTAAGACTCAAACAATTACAACAACTATTTAGATATTTTCAAAACATGTTATTCTAATGCAAATATATTTTTAACTATTTAGTTATGGCATGGCAGAGAGATGTACATGAAGTTAAACAACGAGTTGCGCCGTGAAACTGATGGAGCCCGTGTTGCTTGGTGGGAAATTCAATGTGAAGATCTAGAAGAGTTAGAAAGAAAGGGGTAGTCGGATTTGATGTTCGCAAAGGTTAAGGGACTATATGCCAGGAAGGTCGCGGTGGAAAGAAACAGGATAGTGTACTTAACAAGGATGGAGTTCTTCTGACAAAAGTGTGTGATATCAGCAACAGATGGAAGGAATATATTGAAGAATTGTATGCAAGTGGTGAGAAACAAGACAGTCTGTCCCTGGAGTTGGAAGAGGAAGTTGATGTAGATAGCCGAGGTGCAGATATTCTAGGAGCTGAAATCCTGAAGACAATACACCAGCTAAAGGATGGGAAGTCGGAAGGCGCCGATGGCATACCGGCAGAAATGTGGAAAGCACTAGGTCCGGAGGGAACCAAGGAGTTTGTACGACTCTGCTGTGATATGTACATCACAGGGGTATGGCCAGAGGACTGGAAGAGATCAGTTCTAGTGCGGATTGAAAAGAAAGCCAAATGCGATGAGCACAGAACCATCAGTCTGGTGGACCATGCTTCAAAGGTCATCCTTCGTGTGCTGACTAATAGAATAGAACCGAAGGCTAAAGACTTTATCTCCAATGACCAGTTTGGATTCCAGAAAGGCGTGGGTACACGTGAAGCAATTGCGGTGATGAGGCTACTCAGCGAGAGATGTATTGACTACAACCAAGATGTATATGTGTGCTTCGTTGATTACGAGAAAGCCAACGACAGAGTTGACTGGGTGAAACTGATGGAGACTCTTAAATGTAAAGGAAATGACTGGCGTGATCGGAGTCTAATAGCATTGCTCTATATGGGACAGTCAGCAACAGACCGGCTACAAGATGGTTTAACAAATCCAGCAGTGATAGGACGTTGAACGAGGCAGGGGTGTCGCCTGTCCCCGCTGCTGTTTGATACCTATGCGGAAGCCATGCTAAGAGAAGCTATGGATGCGATAGAATGTGGCATCCGGGTGGGAGGACATCTTGTCAAAACAGTACGCTATGTAGACGACCAAGCCACAGTTGCCAGTTCAATAGAAGGACTACAACTGATGATGGATAGGATGCACGAAACAGCAGATGGATATGGAATGAAGACAAACACTAACAAAACGAAAGTTATAAAGATCTCAAAACATCCGGGCAAAAAGTTCGCTATCTTTTTAAATAAGGTGCAACTAAGCCAAGTAACCAGCTTCAGCTACCTGGGCCCGGTTGTTCAAAACCCCGATTAACTTAACCCAGGATTAAGCCTAACCCAGGGTTAAATTTTCTAACTCACGATTAGTTAATACATGGATTAAAATGCGTTGTTCAAACGTCGATTAGCGAGCCGATTAACTAAATCCGATTAGTTTTGGTAACCCGCTGATTAGCATATCTGAATTCATGTTGATTATGCAATTCCCGACCACAAGGCCTTTCGGTTACGCAATCTGGGTCATTCTGTACTTGTGGAAGCATGGCGACACTAGAAAGTTTTTCATGTGTGATGTATTTGTATTTGGAAAGTTGAGTGGTGTGTTATTTACTTACGTAAATGGTTCTTCAGATTCAGGGAAGGGGCTGCATTAGTCAAAAAGACATTTTTTTGCTAACAGCCGAAGAAAGCAGATTGCAGTTTTCTCAAATCGAGTTTGGTCGGTAGTTGTGACGGCCTTGTGAGGCTGTTAAATCGTCGAACTTACCAGTGAGTTTTCATCACAAAAGATAACTCCAAACTGTAAGTTGGACAAGAAAGGTAAAATATTGCAGATGTAATATGTATGTTTTTTACAAATACGATTAATACTGGTTTTAGCTGAAGGAACACTTTGATTTGTTATCTCGTGTTAATTGTTCTATTTTATGCCGCGAAAAAGAAGAAATTGTTGACGTGCGCACGTAAATGTTTCCGCCAAAATGTTTACAGTCGTCGCCCCAATTTAAAGGCTTTTGTTTTGTTTACGAAACGCAGTAGGCTAAGCTTTTAAGAGATTTCTTTGTTACGTTCAGCAGCAGGTATTTAATTTTTTTTTTCAATTTCATCTTCGTGTCAATTTTTTTTCTAATTAACTAGCTGAGTGTTTTGTTTATGTATTTTTATGTATTTTCACAACATTATCTCTAAAATCTGTTTCAATAAAACTTTATATTTTTTCGAGAAAAAAAACTCACAAGATGGTAGATGCTGCGAATGTTGTTGACGACAAACCGAAAAAAAAATCGAAAAGCCAATTTCTCAGCGTCGAAATATGCACTTCTAACGGATAAAGTCGAGGAAAATTTCACCGTGTTACAGTCTAAGTTGACAAATGCCGTTACAAATGCAACAAAAAACAGAATTTGGTGCGAAATAACTCGTGCCATTAATTCCTTGGGTGTGCAAGTACGAACCGTCCAGGAGGTGCAAAATAATTGGAAGAATATGACAAGTCAGGCCAAACGAGAGTATGCAGAGTTCCGGAAAGGCGTTCGAAAAACCGGGGGAGGGCCTGCAACAAAGGTACCAAACTCGACTACAGCGAAAGTCATCTAAATTTTTAAGGACGTGCTATCTTTTAAGGGCCTCGAGGGATTTGAGTCCTTACAAGGCAAATGGAGTTTAGACAATTTACTCAAAAACTGGATAAAAAAATGTTTCGAATACTTCACAATCACACATGTGTTGCTTGCTGTTAGAAATTAGTGGGTATTGTGAAGTTGAGTGACTTTTAGAAATCGCTTTTAAAGAACTGGCCACTTTAGCAAAGGATTGTTCAGACTTTTAGAAGGGAATGTTTAGGGCTCTATTATGCTGAGAAAAGGTAACAGGCAAAAAACATTTTTAAAGACATTTTTAGTTTCAAACTTTAGTGAAGAAATGGTCATTATACTCTCATAAATTTGTAAGGTGTTATAATTTCTCTTGTAAAGGCCCCACTTCTTGGTTCACTGAATGATGAATATGAATTTCAAAACTGCTAACACGCACACACACTCACACTTTGTATGACTTTGAAAAATGATAGTTCATCATAAATCAAATATGTTTACAAAGTGGTAATAATTTTCTAATTTTAGCTGAGCCATATGAAGCAGATTCTGCCCCGTTAGAGGCTCGTGAAATGCAAGATATCTTGTTTGCTGATAATACCTGTGAAGAAACCAGCCAGTCTCTCTATCCTGAAAATCAAACAGGTTCTGTGAATCAGGAGCCATCCACAGTATCTGTTTCTGATATGAAAGACTGTGGTTTTCTCGACCACTGCCCACAGTTCCAACCAAAGCAAAAAAAAGGCCAGTAGTCACCCAGGCTGATGTACTGCTTGAGCAGCACAAGGCACTGATGCAACAAGCTAATTCTGAACTCAAGCGAAGAAAGCTTGAACTCAAAATTTCCTTCTCTCCAAGAAATTGGATTCGAATGAGAAAGAAAAAAAATTGTTTTTTGAAGCCTTAACTTTATTTTGTTGTTTCAAAAGTTAATTATTTTACTAGGTTAAACAGTTACATATTTTGCAAAATTGACTATTTAAGAATAAGTAATGCTATCTGTTAGAAATTGAAATGTAATATAGTTTTCAGTCTAATGCATAATAAACCCATGTAAATTCGCTGTTGTATATTATTTGAACAGTGCATTTTTAAATATATTTCGAATATTTTGAATTATTATATGATTAATTCATGTGTCATGATAGTTTCAGCACAAAAAATGCTTGTGATGAGCTTGAATCAACATAGTCACTCATAGTTTCTAAGATGCTGGAAATGTATTATTGTATACGATGTATAGATACCAAACTTATCATGGCCAAGAATTATGGGAGGTACAATTTTTTCTTTATCATTCTGACAAAGCCCCTAGAAGCGAGTACCAATAATTATACCTTTTTTTCTCGGGGATATGCTTAGATATTATTTTGCTTTTTAGAAAAAGCCTCCCCACCCCCCATGTGGTATACATAGTAACATAATGAACGTAGCCTAATTTTTGCAATTAATTCTTTAAAGATATTTCAATTTGAATTCATTTGCAAAAACAAACCCTGCACCTTCCATTGAAATTAATGGTGCAGAACTGTACAGTCCCAATGAGAAGGAAGGTATAAGATGCCAAATCGGCATCTGCAACTAGGTCATTGACAATTCTAAGGATGTGCCATCCTTTAAGGGCTTACTGGAATTTAGCTCTTACCAGGCTTGACCTACACAGGGTGTCCGTTGGTCCTCAAAAATTCTTAAAAAGTCTTATTTTTGAATTTGAGTTTTTAAGGCCTTGAAAAGGTCTTAAAAATTCGAAAATTCTTTGTTTAGGTTTAAAATGTCTTAAATATGATTTAAAGTCAAAAGTGTTTCTTTCTTGTTATAATTTGAAACCTTTTCAGACCATTTCATTTATCACGCACACTGAACTTGTCATATATTGATTACCTGAATTATTGTAATTTTACATGAACAAATTTGGAGGAGCATAGGTCTTAAATTTGGAAAGTGTGGGTCTTAAAAAGTCTTAAAAAGGTCTTACATTTCCTGAGTTGGAACGTGCAGGAACCCTGCTACACTAAAGTTGTAATACATGTTATGTACAGCTTGCTAACAAGGGGCTTAAAGAGACTTCAACTTAAGTGACATGTAATTTTTTAAGAGCTGATCAGCCGCAGTTGATAAAGATGTTTTCAGACTTGTTGGAAAAGGGTGTTTGTTTAGGACTCAGACTTGTTCTTTAATGAGGGGGCAGGCAAAATGCTGTGAGTGATTTGTTCGAGTGAATTGCAAGAGTAGTACAATGCCTTAAAGCTGCGGCAAGTGAATTTAGAGCAAAAAAATAGAACTAGAACTCAAAAGTTTTCTGATTTAATTCAAAGAATCTCAGTCCTGCTGACAAAGAAAATTTTTCTTTCCTACAGTAGGTGGCAGGACGTAACTTGAATTTTTTCTATTTTTGTAAAAACTAGTTATACCCCTCATTGGAATACTTTTTGATTCCCATCTGATAAACATATTGAATTATTAAATCCAAATGTCCAGAATGTGTTTATGTTTATTAGATAAGTTATTTCATTGTTTATTACAACTTGCAATTTAATCTTTGTAAATTATTATACAAATTACTTTGTAAAGATCAAACATCAGTTTGCTTGTTTCAATTTTTATACTTGGATACACCAAGTAGTCAGTAGCAATCAAATTCCCCTATTTCATATTTATTTTTCATTCGAGGTAATAAATTATCCCCATTGTTTTTTTTCCAAGAAAAAATTCAGACAGTTGCCAGATATCTAAGAAAAATGTCTCTGATGTGGTTTCTTACAGAAAGACCTCTCTGTGGGCCATTGTAGGGCTCAAACCCAACCACGTCAACAGCTAATAAAGCATCATCCATTGGCTCATTTAGTAGAATGGCAGTGTTGTGCAACACAGCAAGTAGTATTGTCAACTCACTTCTATTCAAAAGTAGTTATGCACATAAATTAGCATAGGAAATGAAGTAGAGAAAGAGACAACCCAATGAAAAGGGTTAAAAATGACATCATCCCAGACGTCTTTGCATGTGGAGGTAATAAAATGAGTGGGAGACGAAGAGAGCGAGTAGTTGAGTAAGAAACATGGCTGAAGTCACTGTAAGCCGTGCAATTGAACGCGAAGAAGAGCGCCAAAAAAGGCATAAAAAAGGCGGGAAACATCAAGATTTGAGTGTACGGCTTGATTTACATGACGTTAAAGGATCCACCTAAGAAAAAAATGAAGAAAAATGAGTCAGTAAATGTGGTGGATGAAAAAGTGAAGAAAGAACAGTTTGATGTGGAGAAGTTTTTTGAAGAGTTGGAAGCCATACCGTTGGGAAACATCGAAGAAGTGTTTTCTAAATCATGCAATGGAGTTCCTTGTTTGATGTGGAGAAGAAGTTTTTCGAAGAGTTGGAAGCCATACCGTTGGGAAACATCGAAGTGTTTTCTAAATCAAGTAATGGAGTTCCTTGTTTAGAAGAGGGAATGGAAGAAAAAATTAAAAACTATGCTGATGATCCAGTTCGTAAGTACGAAGTCATTAGAAATCAGCTCAACCTTGGAGGAAAGCAGTTTGACAGTGACAAGTGGCACATGGCCCCTCCGGAAGATGATCGTCCTTTCACTGCTCTTGGAACGTTTCCAGAAATATACGTGTACGAACCAGATGCAAAGCCAGCAACGTATCATCAATCACTTGGAACGACGTTAACCTCTACCGTGACGCTAACCACAACATCCTTGTTTGCAGGAACACAACAACCTCCAGCCGCCACTCCTCTGTTTGGAACTAAACGAGTTGGTTCTTTTAGTGTTCAACCATCGCCATCCCATCGTTTGGACATAGTCAAGAACACAGATCCAAGCATGCAGCCATTGGTACCACCACTCCAAGGTTACAGTTGGAATGTGTGTCCTTTTCACAAATTACGCTCGATTTTCCCAAAGAATCCCAAAACGGGTGGATCTACTATGAATGCTGCGTCCCCAAGTGTATGTTTTATTGTGGAAAAGATGAAATCAGCAAAACCCTGATAAGCATTGAAGCCCAGAGGCATCCGTCCTTGATCTCGAAAAATAATAATTATCGATATCAAGGATGTCTAGAGTACAACTATTGGTGTTGGTGTTGAGAAGTCCTGAAGTTGGCCCAGAGCAGAACCAAAAGCAATCCAGACAGGTGGTTTTTGACTTGTAAGAAAAGAGGATGCGATGTCTTGCTGTGGACACACCACCAGAAATGAAGCAAGAGAAATTAAAAACAATGCAATGTTGAACAAAAAAGTGTTGTAATAAAAGAATAAAACCCAGTAGAAATGTGTCATTTTTGTGTTACCATGGGTATAACAGAGTTATTGGAAGAGCTTCGTTAGGTGTTGAAATCGTTAGGTACTTGTAAATTGAAGCGGTGCGATAAATATATATTGTGTTGGGTGGATTTTCTTAGTGCTCACTCAATTTTGACGAGTATATTAGAGGAATGGGAAATTTGGGTTGAGCCACTTCCAAGAACGGAATATCAAGAATCTTTTGAAAAATGTACCCGTCGATGGTCTTATTTTCTGAAAAAATATGACAAAAGAGCAAATACGTACAAAGAAGATTTCCTGCATGAATTACTTAGGGAAATTGGAGTTTGTGTAGAGCAGATTTGCCAAAATGTTCAGGAATATTTGGACGTCGGTGATTGTTATCAACCTGATCGAGAACAACGTGATAAATTGTACAAAAATTTCAGATGCCTTGATCATGTTCATAGAGAAAAGAAAGTCATTCATACTTTGCATCCTCATATTCCTGACATATATGTTTTGGCGTTAAAGGCGTGTAAGGAAGAAGGATGGTAGTATTTTGTCTCAAAAATGGCAGCAGAAGGATCAAAAACTGTAGCGGACGAAGAACAAACATTGGAGGAAATTGGTAAAAAATTGAAAAAAATTGAAAGAATTTTCAACAAGAATCGGATGAATCTTTTTATGATGATAATTTTGTGTGGTCGTATGCTGAAATCAAAAGATAATTGGAAGATCATGGCATGATTTGTACAGATTACATTCCAGCAAAGTACGAAGAAGCCCCGGAACATTGTATTAAATGTTACAATGGTTATGGCTGGACGTCACCTTGGATTAACAAAGTTATATGAATGCGACTAAAGAAAAATACCCAAAGAAGAAGATTCTAGTTCAATTAGGGTTAGACCTTCGAGCTACAGCCATTGCCTTCGCTTGGCTTCCAGATACATATTATCGTTTTCCCAGCGAAGAAGAGCTTGCGGATCACATTCAAGCCTATCAAATATTAGACAAAGTGTTACGAGAAAGACACAGGATCTACCAATCGCATCCGTTATTTTCAAGCCTATAAACTATGTTGTAAGAATGGTTATGATTTTGATAACAGTAGTCTCAGTAGTTAGTAATTTAGTTGACGAAAGTGTGGCAAGGGTGAACATGTATCTCGGAAGACCAAAGTTGGAAAAAGAAGAATTAACCATCCTAGTATGGATGCTATGGATGTTTATCATTTTTGTAGTTTATAGCATTATAAAAGGCAAGTGTCGGTTTAAGAAAAAGTTGTAGACCTACTAAGCTAGCCAAAAAAGGAAGTCTAATTTTTGTATCTATTACAATGATCGGGGTGACTTTATTTATTGCCATGGTCTTTTAAAGAAATTATTGGAATGGGTGTTGGCCAAACAACCGGATATGTGTCCTCAAAAGTATGTCGATGCTTTCAACTATTGCCTTAAAATGGATTTCCCTATCAAGGTTTGGTATAAGCAAGAAATAAATTGAAACCACGAAGGAACTATACATGAAACACTAGACGATCTTGGACTTGAGTTGAGAATCACTTACAGTAATCTAAAGCATAAGATCGAAATGATGACCCACGCTGATTCACTCTATGTCATCTACTATGATCCAGATTTACGAATACCAGATGTGACAGATGGTATACCCGTTGTTCAACAGGAAAAAGTGACGGGTCATATGGTAGCCTTTAACATCTAAGACAGTGTTTTACGAGCTCAAAAAGCGATCTGTGTTCATGACGACTATATTCCAGACATTTATTTTGAAGTTTTAGAAATTCATGAATGGAACAAAAAATACGATGATTTTTTCGATAAATAAAGGTGTAGTTGTGTTAATCTTAAATAAAAGATGGAATACTTTTACCGTGTGCGATGGTGGGTCCTCGAACGAATTTGCTCCTCTTTATGGTCACATAACGTATGTCATGAACAAGTAAGGTGTCCCCTGTATCACCCTGATTTGTAACAAACAGGATTTGTAATAACAGGATTTGTAATAAAAATCAGCAGGATATGTAATAACAACAGGATTTGTAATAAAAATCAACAGGATATTTAATAAAACAACTAACCGGATTTGTAATAAAATTTCAACCAGATTTGTAATAACATACTTAACCGGATATGTAATAAGCTATCAACAGGATTTTTAATAACGATACTAAAGATGAGGAGTGAATTATTCTTATACTGGTTGATGTGCATTAACTCAAACATACGCACTTATCTTCCACCAAAAAATTTTAAAAAGCGTCAAAATGCCTTTTAAACGATTTGAAACCGTTTTTTGCAGCTGGTCAAAATTTTTAAAAAATCCAATAATAAAGACGGTCAAGTTGGAATTTTTGTTTTATTGCTATGGCAACAACAGCCAGATAACTAGCCATTTTTGCAATTGAATGTAAAAAGTTAGTGATGTACTAACTGCGTACCAAGTGATTTGCTCTAGTTACTACAAGTACCATTTAAGTTGAATGTGTTTGATTGACGCTGACATATTTTTGAGTGTGCTTGTGAATGTAATTATTACTGTCAAATAACTTCGGAATTTTTATAACTTTTTGTCTGTTTTAACCTTGCAGCCAAAGAACTAAACTGAATCAAAATTTTTAATGATTAAACAATAGTTTAAACAAAAATAAACCTTTACTCACTAAAGATGACAAGCACGCCTGCAAGAGAACGTGCAGATAACACGCTTGGCTATGCACGTTCCCAGTTTAAATCTTTGCCTTGCGCATTCGATCAGGTTTTTTTCTCGCTAAAAACCTTTTTTCAAATAGGGAAAAACTTTTTTTCTTTTCTTTTGTTCGGCGTTGTTAATTACTCCTTTATAGTTTACTACGACAAAAAAGATTTTAGTGTATTTTTGGACGAAAAATTAAGGCCCTGTCCACGCGTATCGGAAGTATTTTCGAAAATGGACATTTTTTCTCGGTTTGCACCGCCCGACCACACGCAAACGGGGTAATTGGCCACAAATACAGAGGTTTTTGTAAACGCTCCCCAGATTGTATATTTTTAAAAACGGAGATTTTTCCTTTTCCTGTGGACAGTCGAAAACGAAGGTTTTCAAAATTACAACACCCTTTGTGATATATTTTTGCTTTGCGGATAATCTTTGGCAGTTCGTCTGCATCTTTGGACAATGGATACTGCTCATAAATATCTTAAATATCAAAATACTTGGTTTGGTATGTCTCCCAGTCTATTTTTCCCTAATGCAAGAGACTTTTTTTGTATTCTTGAGTAACTTTCAAAAGCAACTCTGTTTCATCATCTGACCACGCAAACGAATCCGTCTTTCCTTTTCTTTCCGATTTACTTGACTTTTGTGAAGATTTTTACTTTAATTTGAACAACCTAAACTAGATTAATAAGAGAATTAAATCGCTTTTGCGCATACGTTTGGACGTGCAAATACGATTTTATTACATGGGCGGCGGAACCGGGACGGCCGGGGGATGGGGGGAATGGCCCAACCAATAATTTTTTTTTGATTAACCACAATAACTTTTGAATAACTTATAACAAACTCTTAAAAATAGTTTATAGAGAGACATGTAAACTGTAATGCAATATCAGGTATCACGGTGTATCTATTCACATGCTACGTGTCACTGACGAAACAGCTGTCTGGCACTGCAAAATCTGGCTTTGTCCGATCTTCTAATCGCATCTTTTCACTGACATGTTTAA
>JAOBRD021075706.1:0-11328 GCA_027575215.2 Hydrozoanthus sils | reverse complement strand
ATTTCACATGTGAAATTACAAATTACGAATGAAATTTCGCGTGAAAATTAAGGAGTAATTTGTCACCCATGGTATTAATTTTAATAATCTTTCAACAAAATTGGAATTTTAATCTTTGTCACCCACACCAAGAGCTATTGTTGATTTTATTCAAGTTGAATACCGTTAGTTTCTTTAATGTAACAATTCAGTTTATTCACTCTTGGCTCACAATATATTTTTATTCAACATGATTAAAGAATGATATTTCGCAACAACGTTGTGTATCGTAATTTGTTTAAAGTACTGATGAAGCCATTTTGTCATTGGTACTTCTATAGCCCTAAGGGCTTTTCCAACACTTCTATTCGACTGTAAATGGATACAAGTGCTTACCTATACCTAACCATTTTAAGTCCGTGAAATAAGCTTTCAAAATAGTGCATTCAGTGCGAACAAAAATCAACGACGGAGTTTAAGTTGCTCTATACTAGCGTTTAAAGCAAACCAGTGAGATTTTTGCTCAAACACTGGACCATCAGCCATGCAAACTTTGTCACGGATTAGATGAATTGGACCAGGAAAGCGAGATTGATCTCCCGTCTTTCAAACCATGTGACATCACACATATCTAATGAGCTTAAAGAGTTTTCGCCATTTTGGCGCTAAAACAGGCATTTTGTTTTCGTAAATTCTTTCCAATTTTTTTTCTAAAACCGTTACAAATGGCCCAGCGGAAATTCATACGGGTGAAACTTCAATTTTAGATATATTTAAACTAGTTGGAAGATTTCGATTCAGTAACTCTTTGATAAAGGATCAGTGCGCGGGCTACTTGCACGCCGTGATAATTACAAAGTTTATAACATAGAGGGCAAAATTACTTCGAGCTGATTGGATAACAGCGGGGACATTTTTTCTTAATTCAGGGCAAAATTACTTAGCGCTGATTGGTCGCTGGTACACTTCCGAAGATTTTCCGAAAATTTCAAAAGTCTCAAGTATGCCTTGGAAACAATTTCCGAACACCTCCGAAGATTTTCCGAATTTTTAAAAAAATCATAGAAATGCCTTAAAAACGATTTCAAACCTCTTCCGAAGATTTGTGAATGTTTTCAGAGGTTGCAAAGACTGCTTCATTTGGGACAAATGAGTCAAGTTATGCAACGCTTTCTCGTGGGATCCCGCGGAGAATGAAGAATTTTGCCCTCGATGTCATAAACATGTAATCGCCTGGTTCCTCGTAAAATTTAAGATTAATATCACTTGTGTTTTCAAATTTTTCCAAATTGCCCTCGTCGCGAAGCGACTACGATGCATTGATTACTTTCATCTTTTTGTATTCGAATACAAAACGGAACTCGGAGAAAAGAGAAAGCAAAGTAGCCATACATTATCGAAAAGGGCGAGCAAGAAGTGTTTTTGTTGAAGCCGCCATCGTCAATGTTCTGTCATTGTCAAATTGTATGATCATGTTAAACTTTGTGATGTTTTGAATCCGTTGTCGGTTCATAGCCCAAGTCCTAATTTCAAAAAAGATAATGGCAAGATCATTAAAAACTTAATTTACCTTTTTAATGCATTAAAAACATTTTACTCAAAACTTGTGCTATGTAATCTTGTTATAAGCGAACCAATACATCAAAATGAGTTCATATATGCCGATAAAATGAGTTACACAATACAGTTCCAGTTCGACTGGGTAAAACAAATAATACGAAAGCACGTTAATGTCCATTAAAAATACTAACAGCAGCAAGTCTTTTACTTCATTTTACTTTGATAAATGCAAAAAGCAGCGCATGGCTTTGCACTTTGAGAACCCTGCTTAGCAACGTGTTCACATTCTCTCGGCAACATCTTGGTTAGGCGTGTAGCATTCCAATTCGTTGACTTTTTTAACGCTTGCCTCGATGGTTATGCTGTCGTCTTTCATGAAATATCTTTCAAGCGTTTTCAGTGAAATAAAATCCCCGAGGCCATACCCTTTATCGTCGCACGATATGGGCTTTTGGCCTGCTTTATCATCTTTACTGGCATGAAAGCATATTTCTCTGCTGTAATCTTCGTCGTTGCCTTCCTGGTTTTTGAGCGTTAATTTTATCCCTTCGCGAAATGGCCAATCCAGGTTGTCATCATGTTCTCCACGGACAAAGACGATGTATACTGATAGGTATTCGTCCTTGTATCCACCAGCACCATTGAAGTACATTACCAACTTAAACTCGTACTTTTCAGGGTCCATGATGCTTTCGGTTACAAATCTTTTTGGGAGACGGCTGATTTTGGACACCTTCATCTTGTACTGAAAGACAAACAATAACGCAATGAATATCATTTTACTGTAATGCTGAATTCTTTCGAAATTTTGCTGTAGAGTATCGAATCCTTTTTATATACAACTGTAGGTATTAATCAAAACCACAGATATCTTCTCAGTATAAAACTAGTAGTATTTATCGTACGTGCCAAAGAGAATTAAAAAACTGAATATTTACAGCGAAGGAGAAATGCGGTGCTGAAGCAAATGTTATTAATGTAACGTTGAACCCCGGCTGATTGTTTTAACGCTCTGATTTTTTGACCATGCACTATATCTATTTTTTATCATATAAAAAGGCTAGATTTAAGAGGAATGTCGACTTGAGTATCAAATTGGACCACTGTCACTTTAGAAAGAAAATCTCTGCAATGGTGAGTAAAGTACAAACAACACAAAGTTAGTTAAAATCCTTCGATTCAGGGAGCCTGCACGCTTTTTCTTACAAGAGCAATTTTGTAATAAGAACGAGGCTCAAGCTAGCGGGCCCAAAAATTACAAACAAACTAACGGCCACCACAGACGATTGGTTTAGCTATTGATAACTATTAGTTGTCGATAATTAAACGTCATCGATAGCTTAAAAAATCCCGTGTGTGTACCAAGCTATCGATAACAACTGTGAAAAATTCAGTTATAGACAACAAACAATTTTTCCTTTTCAAAAGAAAAAATACTTTTGTTATCGATAACAAACGCGGCTGTTTTGTTATCGACGACTTATTGTTCCCGTCAGTGAGACATTCATCGACAACTATCTTCCTTGGAGGACGTACGGCTTCTTCTCTTATCAAAATAAACAGGGTGGAACAGTCCCGAAAACTGTGGTTCAGCAGAGAAGAAATGAGGTTTGAGATACTAAGTCCAGTGGGAGGTCAGATGACAACTTTCTTGCTGTTGTGGCCAGCATGAGTGCATCGGCGCGCGCACGAGGTTGACAGAGCTAGTTTCCATGCTCTTGCGCATTGCATTGCAATTTGATCTTCCGTGTGTGGGAAAGCTGTATCGAGCACTAACAGTTGTCGATTACTTTTTGTTCACGAAAGCCAATGGTTATCGATAGCTAAATCCCTCGTCTGTGGAGGCCCTAAGAACAATCGATGCTCGGCTTCAGATGCAAATATAACTGCAAGTTTTTGACGGCGTTTTATTGCAGCCTGTCTTTCTTTAGCTAGAAATACTGTAGTTTGAGCAGAGAAGAAAATCAAAACTGTCCCGCACGTATTTTATGTCTGTGGTAATTGTAAGTTTAAATGTATGCTGTAGAAATAGAATTAATTTTGTAAAAACGTTCAGCAACAAAACAATGGTGAAAGCAAAAACAGTTAAAGAATAAATTTTTGCCCACACGTGACTCAGACAAACAGAAGCATGTCTGACAAAAAGGTGTACAGAGAACGTAGCGATCTTCTAAATACAAGAATCGATTTTCTTGTTAAATTTTGAATATTATGGTCGGTTCAAAAGATTGCATCGGCCGCCTTTCAATGTTTGTTTGTCTGATTCATGATGTCATTATTGCACAGCGCTATTGGGGCTCAAATTGTGCAAAACTTTTAAAATAACACAAGCCTTGTGGCCAAAATTTATTGGTTCTTTAAAAAAAAGCGTGTACTGGAAAACATCAAGAAAAAGAACATAAGAACTTGCTACCTAGAGCTACTTCATTGTTGTAACCATAGATACATGTACACCATATACTCCTGATGACGACATTTTAGTCGAAAACGTTGCCTTAACAGTTTTAATATTAGTATTTTAGCGATTTCAATGATATTTAAGTTTAAAATCGTTCAAACTTTCCACTCATTTTCTTTGTCTTTACAACTTTCCTTTGCGTCAACAAATTTTGAAATTTGTAATTTGAGATTTTATGACTTTGATTTTTGAATATTTAGCAAGATATATACAAAGGGTTAATATCGGCGTGTTCCTGCGTGTTGCATTTCATCGATCGTCAGAATAAAATCAGGCAACTGCACTTAACAACAACACGATTGACATGTACACGTACAAACATTTCCAACCGTCCTTTTTCATTTGGAAATATCATGACTTAAGTACAATTTAAGAACAATTTGAGGCTGAAATCGCCAAAAAGTTTAAGAACAGCCAAGCCGAAAGTTTCTGATTCTTATAAAAAAGGGTGTATAGTCCGTGAAGAGAAATAAAACTTTATGACCATGCGATTGCAGTATTACTACTTAAAATATGCGTAATGCTAACTAAATAATAGCTACCTTAAATGCTGATAGAGTTTCTGTAATCCAGTAGACAAGTTTGCTTTGCTCTGCTCTTCACTTTGGCATACAGGCTGAACTCTGAGACAAGAGGGGCTCTGCCGTTACTGATTTATAACGTTGTCAACGTATTTAAAACATCTCTCAGTTACGTACATACTTCTTAATTTGTTGTTTTAAAAGAAAAGAAAGTTTATTTAAGGTAGGCCCTGCAGGTTTTTGTCCTTTTGAAAGAATTTGTTTTGAATGGTAGGCAGCAAAAAAAAAATATCTAATCTCTCTTTCGTTGACCGACTAACAAAAGAAATTATAACAAGAATCTTTTCAATTGAAACGAAAGACATCCTGTTTACATTTTTGCAGAGATAATTGATAGCTGTAAAACATAACTAAATATAGCAAAAGTCATATATGGAATTTGTTTGATCTTATATGATATAATCGATAGCGCCTTCTTTTGTGAAATAGTTACACATGAAGGAAATGGCCCCTTAGTGGCCACAATTAGTGGCTTCGCATTTATGCGCATGTGCAGTATTGCAATTTAGGATAATTGAGTGCGTTTAATAGAATGGCTAAATATGAATACTAGATTTCAGACAACTGCCATTATAATAACTATCAAATCTTTCTCCAAAAAATCATATTTAAAAAAAAGTTGGAAAAGAACTTTTTCCCCTGAGCAAGATATCTTCAATATATGGTAATGGTGGTGAGGGGCGTTTTAAGAATCCTTAGCTCTTTTCAGACCTAGTCATACGCGGGTTCAGACCAAACAGAAATCCATATCCCAAAAACATCTAGACCACGTGGCCGGCAAAACCCCATCATTTACGCCGAGTTTTTTTTTTTTTTTTTTTATCTTTGGCACCTCACATACCCGTTTAGGCCATGAGGAATTCTGGAGTACCCCATCCCCCCGTCTCCCCACCTCCACCCAACCCTCCCCCTTTCCCCTCAGGGAGATATTCGAGCAGCTTCGTCCAATTTACGTTACATGAGAGTCCGGCAGTTGATGATTATGTACCAGAGCTGTTTTTGTTTTCAACAACATTGAGTTAGAAACTAACGAGACTACATGAATTAAGCTGTGTATGTATGAGAAACTATAGTCACTCGACTTCCTGTTTACGAATATGTTTAACGATGAATGCATAAAAAAGTCATTGATTCTCAAACTAGAAAGAAAGGTAGGTCGAGTAAACTTCCTGTCTTCTGCAGTCTATACTCATTCGCCCAAGGCTTCAGCATGCAGTCAAATAACTTCTTGATTTTCTTAATTTTTTCTTCGTGATTTTGAAATCATACCTCGTGTCTGGTTTGTTTAGAAATAAACTGTTAAAGCTTTTACGAAAGAGGCACTCCATTTTAGCTTCTTTTCAGGAAAAACTAAATCAGTTCAACCTTTCCACATTTTTTCTGGTTTTGACTTAATTGTTCATTTTCAAACCCGATTATTCGCCAAAATTCAGCTCCATATGTCATCAGACAAGCTTGAAGCGAAGTTTTGATCCATCGAGGAATAGAGTGGTGTCATCCGCATATATAGCTTCCGTTTAAGTTTTGTTTTATTCCTTTTATTTCCTTTTTTTTCCTTGTTTCGCCAGATAAGATTTCTCCACAGGGAACGAAGACATATGGGGAAAGAGGTCATCCCTGTCTTACTCCTCATCTAAGTCGGAGTATCTTAGAATTCTTTCTACTAACCAAATGTTCTCCCTTATTGAGCGTCCTTCGTCCTTATTACGAATATTTTAAGGGATGCATTCATAAAAAACTCTTTGATTTTCAAGTAGAAAAAAAGATATGTTAAACTTCCCGTCTTCAATCCACTGTATATCTTAATTCTATTATCTTTATTATGACAAAAGAAAAGGTTTGATTAATGATGAACTTTACCTGACGACTAAAGTAAAGAAATATTATCAACAAGAAAAAGCTCTTTCGCTGCAAGTTCCACCCAGTCGGGCTAAGAATGTGGTAAAGATTTTTAAAGCTGCTTCAATTGGTTCAATTTTAGGTGCAATCTAACTTAAAAGTCATATAAGGGAGTTGCTTGATCTTGTTGGTAATTATATCTCCTTTTCGTTGACCGACTAACAAAAGAAAGTATAACAAGAATCTTTTCAATTCAAATGAATGACATCCTGTTTACAATTTTGCAGAGATAATTGATAGCTGTAAAACATACCTAAATATAGCAAAAGTAATATATGGAATTTGTTTGACCTTATATGGTATAATCGATAGCGCCTTCTTTTGTGAAATAATTACACATGAAAGAAATGGCCCCTTAGTGGCCACAATTAGTGGCTTCGCATTTATGCGCATGTGCTGTATTGCAATTTTACAAATTGGATAATTGAGTACGATTAATAGAACGCACGAAATATATTTGAATACTAGATTTCTAACAATTGTCACGATAACAACGGTCAAATCTTTCACAAAGCTCGAGGAGAGTGAAGGGCTTGATGACAGTCGATGATAACAATTTTTTGTTCACCGTGGAACGAACTGTGGTTCTACTTGGTGTATTATCACTATAGATCAGTAACTCTAACAAGAAAAACTATACTTGCTTTTCCCTCCATCAATTCTGCTCAAATATTTATTTATTTTCCGTTACGACAAAAAATGAAATGATTCTTATAACAGGAATTAAAGTCAACAGTCAAATGATAGAAATACATTTGAAATTGATCTTGCGTAAAAGATTCACGTACTTGGCAATTAGAAATACTTCAAAGAGTGCCGAAATTCGAAGGCCATGATCGAAACAACGTTGTTTTTGATCAACCATGTATGCGAAAAACCAGTACAAAGGTTATACAGGAAGAAAAACTAATGATGTGTGTCTTAAACAATGTTTTTCTGTAGTGAATCCTAATAAACAGCAACTTGATGTATATCAAATGCTAAAACTGACGTGTTTCATTCATCGCGGCCAAAAGAAATCACTGCAAGAATTTAGGCCGGGAGTAACAGACTTTAGAGTAACAAGTTAGTATTGGTTGAAATAATTCGAAAGTCACACTAATCACCTAGCTTTGCTATATCCGTTTATAACCGTCCCTGCTGACAGGCACTAAGTCCTCGTTTCAATTTAATACTTATACAATTTGGGGAGTCGTTTTTTAAGACGGAATCAATGCGTTTTTAATAGTGACCGTGGATAGAAGACAAAAACGCCTGAGATGTCTCGATTTCAAACGAGAATGTATCAATTCAGATACACGATGCCTTAGCGAATGATAAATACAGCTTATTTTCCTATGATAGAATCATGCTTCTAAAGCTAAGGAAACTTGTTAAAACTGAGAAACTGATTTATGTTGATTGCGGTAAGGTGTTTTAGAATGTTGACCTTTTGAGCACATATATGTATACCACTGCGTAACCCTTATACAACTATTTTCTATTAGTTTTTTTATTCAAAAAAGTAATAATGAACCAGGGATAACCCTGATGATGACTTTTTAAGTCGAAAACGTTTAGTTTTTATACAAAATTTAACTTAACAGCCTTAACAACTTTTTTCCTTCCTAACTTTAAATGGGGGTCAAATGAGGATGAGAGTTGAAGAGAGTCCAAACTCTCATCTCGTTTGACTGCCATCTGTCATGCAGTGCCATAAACTCTCACGCGCTCTCATCAATTTTAAACATGTTCAAATCAGTTTGGACGAGAGTCGATGAGTTTTTCATACGTTTTTTTTTGCGGCTGTTGCCAACTCTCATCGCCGTTTGACCGTGCACATGAGAGTTGGGCAAGACTCATTCAAAACTCTCATCGACTCTCGTCCTCGTTTGACCCCAGCTTAAATTGAACAAACATATGTCAAAAAAATTATACAGCAATTTACATAATATTTTCAATTTGCGCACTTTGTAGTATTTTTGTTTGTAGTTTTCTATTTTCTATCGACTGACCATCTGCAAGGGTCTCAACACATTTTTTGAAGAAGAATTTTTCTTTTTATAGAAATTCATAATGTTTTTGTTGGTTTATATTTAGAGAATCAATAAAATTTGGAATTTCTCTCTTGCAGTTTGCTTTTACACACATATCATCTTGCTGCTAGTCTGCAAAGACCAAGACTGACAACACCAAATTTGTTTTTATCATTTGTGCCTGGTAAAAGGTGTCTGATCGAAGCCGTCGATATCGATCCAAAGACTTCTGAAAAGTTTTAATTTTGGATAATTTCAGTCACAGGTAAAATATATTTATATATTTATTTGTGTTTCAATGTCTTTTTATAAAAAAAAACTGCCGCAAATATTGCTATTTTTAACTTATAGTAATTTATAAGAATTTATTCCTTGGAATCCTTTCCATGAAGCAGCTAAATTGAAAGTTTCTTAAATTAGAGCTTTTCGTGAAATGAAAGCTGTTTAAATTAAATAAATATTGTTTCATTTTGTTTCATTTAAAGTTCCTCTTGTACAGGATTCGCTTATCCTTTATCGAGTGGTAAAGATGAGTCTCTCATCTCCTTGGATTCAGATGACCTACTTGGGGAATTCAGTTCTCATTGAAAAGGCGACGCGTGTTTTTTAATAATTCGTAGCTCAGGGTCACTCGAAAAAGAAAGCCTAGTTTTGCTGTACCAACAATGTGTTAATTTAATTTTAGTAAAATTTCAATAAAGTTTGAATTCTAATCTTTGAACTGTTTCTTTAATGTAACAGTCAGTCTCACAATATATTTTTGTTCAACATAATTAAAAAATGAAATTCCGCAACGCCTTAATGTATCGTAAACTGTTTAATGAAGGATCGCAGCCAACCACGTTCCGAGGTCTGGAATGTACCGCGCGGGCCACCTTCACGCCGTCGTCCTCAATAAGATTAATAGGGACCTTTTAGCAACGAGGACGGCAACGCCAACAACGACGGCAGAGAACAATAGTGAATACATTAGCTGCACGTTGGAATGCACCGTGCTGGCCACCTGCACACTTTCGTCTTGAAAACTACAACGTGAAAAGCTTTATTTTGGAGTTCTTACGACTACGGAAGCGATAAACAGAAAATTTTCGCAATCTTCGTTTGTCTTTATGCAGGGAGCTTTCGTCTTTTTCTGTTCACAAAGCGTCACTAAAACAAAAAAGAGGGCAAACGAGCCAAACATGGTCGAAAAGGAAAAGCAAGAAATGTGGTTTTTGGAAGCCGCTGTCGTCGATGTTGGTGTCCTCGTTGCCTAAGCTCCCTGTTTATTTAATAGGGATTTTAAGCAAAGATGACGGCAAAAAAACAATAGTGAATACAATAGCTGCACGCTGGCCGGAATGCGTGGTGCTGGCCACCTGTCACTGTCGTCTTCAAAATTACAACGTGAGAAGCCCAGTTTTGAAGTTTTTTCGACTACGACAATGATCGCTTTCATCTTTTTGTATTCGAATTCAAAGCTTAACTCGGACAAAAGAGAAAGTAAACTTGCCACACGTGATCAAAGAAGACAAGCAAGAAGAGTATTTTTGTAGGCGGTTGTCGTCGATGTTGCGTTCCTCGTATTTTAAACTCGCAGTTGTCAAATTGTGTGATCATTTTAAATTTTGTGATGTTTTAAGTCCACGAATTCGTTGTCGATTCATAACCAGCTTCCCAATTTCCAAAGAGGTAATGGCAAAAACAATATTTTACACAAATGTTTGATGTAATTTGTTTTATTTTATCTCATTATAAGCGAACCAAAACATCAAAATAAGTACATACATACCGATAAAATGAATTACATTCAGTTACAGTTTGACTGGATAAAAAAGAAAATACATAAGCACGTTAATGTCCACGACAAATACCAACAGTAGCAAGTCTTTTACTTCATTTTACTTTGATAAATGCAAAAAGCAGCGCATAGCTTTGCACTGTAAAAACTCTTCTCAGCATGTTCACACAGAAGTACCGTCAGGTGGAACATCATGGCGGAAACTGTCAGGCTTGCTGCGTTCCCAATCTTTCTAACCTTCAACGCTGTCGAGAGACAAGAGATCACTTGTTTGTTTTTTTTTCTTTTCCTGAAAAGATCTGGAACAAATTTGCAAATTACCGGTTATTAATTTCAGGAACACATTTTACTCCGTCATTACAAAATGTCATGGTTGGAAAATTTGACTTAGAATCCGATTTAGACAGCAAAAACTATCAAATTATTTAACATTACTAGTAAAAACCACACCTCTGGAATAGCCGCAGATGTAATAGAAAGCCGAAAATTTCATCTTTTAAAGACCTAGTCAGACAAAAACACATGACTGAACAATATATAGCAAAGAGAAATGATTATGCAAAAGAACCATAGAGCGTTGTCTGAGAACGAATTCTAGAAAAAATGGGGTGTGGTCTCAAGAATTGAATACATGGAATGGTAGGAAATGAACAGGGGTTTGAGTATTAAGTATAAAGTATTGAGTAATTAATTAAGTATTGAGTATTAATTTATAAGTAATTTTATAAATTAAGTATTGAGTACTAAGTACTAAAGTAAGTGTTTGTAGTGGTCACTAATTCAATTTGCTATATATAAGTTACTGCTGTATTGACAGAAAGAAAGGCAAGTTAGCACTAAGGCCAAAAATAATAATAATGATAATAATAATAATAATAATAATAATAACAATAATAATAATAATAATAATAACAACAATAATAATAATAATAATAAAAATACTACTACTACCACCACCACTACTACTACTACTACTACAACTACTACTACTACTACTACTACTACTACTACTACTACTACTACTACTACTACTAATACTACTACTACTACTACTAC
>JAOBRD021075602.1:0-11328 GCA_027575215.2 Hydrozoanthus sils | reverse complement strand
TTCTGATTGACCTACTAGTATTCTGATGGATACCTTGCTTTCTGATTGACCTATTAGTACTCTGATGGATACCTTGCATTCTGATTGACCTACTAGTATTCTGATGGATACCTTGCTTTCTGATTGGCCTATTAGTACTCTGATGGATACCTTGCATTCTGATTGGCCTATTAGTACTCTGATAGTACACCTTGCATTCTGATTGGTATTTAGAACTCTAATGGATACCTTGCTTTCTGATTGGCCTATTAGTACTCTTAAATAAGCCTTGCGTTTAGTATGGCTGCTGCTGTCGTCCAAAGAAAACCACCGTGTTAACAATGGTTTCTTAAAATAATATCAATGTGCCATTACTTGTGATGAGGCCAGCTCTTATCTACGTAAAGGTTAATCAAGGTCTTCAAATCGAACCAAGTTTTTTTAGCCTTGCAGCTTATGCTAATGCTTCTAAAATCGACAAAAATCGAAGATCAAAGCTAATGCTTCTTTCTAAGCTACGTCATCGTGAACAACCGAGCTTCATTCAAACGTACCTAAGCCATCTTGCATGGAAACGTTTTTCACCGCTTGAATTTTCCCACATATAAGTTACACAGGCAATGAACATAGGTACGTGTGGGTCACTGGGGCACACTTTGACATGGTCACCTGTCCGTACCTGGTAAACAAGATAGGCAACAATTTAACTAGGAACAAGGTAACCTTTGAGACTTAAGTAAGCTGAAGACTAAAATAATTAAATAAGTCTTCAACCTTAACATTCTCCTTAAACGAACACTCAACAGTTAATGTGATCGTCAGATCATTTCTATTAAGTTGTGACAGCAGAGTGGTCCACATGTTCCTCTTTGTTTTCCTTGAAGTTTCATACTGATCCACCTGCGCTTCCTTATTCACACACAGTCCCCTCCTTTTTATTTTCTCCTCGATTAGAAAAAGAAACAGCTGTTCTTGATCGGAACACGTGTAAAGGTGTTTATTGATGTTTCTAAAATATGGTCTTACCCACGTTGGTTTGGGCCTGCCCTACTATTTTTCTCTAAAAACTTGAGTTAGTCATTGCGCACTCCAACCACATTACCAGCCTTCTTGAACATCTTCTATTCGTGTACAAGGAATTTGGTCCCAAATAATAATAGGAATACCTGGATGATTGTCCAGTCACTTCCTCACAGAAAGGATCTTATGATAATGTTTAACTGGTTATCAGAGGACAATTTATAAATAGGCAAATACCATAGAACTCCAAAAGTAAAGGCTATCTAAAAGCAGCGACCCCTTGCCTGCAAAATCCGAAATTCTGCGATAACGTACGTGGGTAATTTGCCTTTGAGGGAAAAAGATTTCGAAGTAAGGACGAGTTAATGTTGAAGCTATTAAAATGTCTCTTTAACTTTTTGTTCAAAACGTGTCTTGTATAGTTTTTAGTTACAAGAGATATGACTGATGGTTCCATACCTCTTCGTCATTGATCATGACAGAGTCGTAATACGTCTTTTTGCCATCTGAATCAATAGGTTGGCCAATCCATCTAACTTTTGTCTGAAATAGAAGAAAAAAGTTTGCACAGGTTACTGTAGGAAAATTTTAAGATGAGACGAACAAGGAACAGGAATTATTTTCCAAGAAAAGGATAGATAAAGGTTGTCAATAGCCACCACCCAAGTGTAACAAATCATCTTAGGCTTAGTCGTACAACTAGACAAACATACACCACCACAAATCTGTTGAAGGTTCTCTTTATTGAAAGACAGATGGTCAATAGATGCCAATAATCAATCTTTATATTGATAACGGTAAACCTCCCCAGAGCTGGGTTGTTCAAAAAAGCTGGTTAGCTGAATCCCGAGTTAACTACCATGACAACAAATAATTGGGAGTTAACCAAGGATTACCTTCCAATAATCAAGCCTTGAAAAATCAATTGCCGTCGATATAGTAAAAACAATAATAATGTTAATAATAATAAAAGTAATAATAATGACAATAATAATGGTTTAATTCCTAAAACCAAAAACAAAAACTTTAAATGGCGAAATTTGATTGGTTCGCTATCTAGCATATACCCAACCAGCGAATAGTGTTTTTTGCGCGCTCTGATTAGTTCCTTAAACAGTGAATATCTAGGATATTCAACGATTAGCGATCGAGTAAAAACATGGCGTCACGATTTCTGAAACATGTCAGCGAAGCTGAAATTTTAGAAATAAATGATGCAGCTGTTCCCCATAACACAAAAAATCCACATGCAGAGTTTGGTAGTAATGTATTTTGAGGAAAATTTTAATAATTGTTTGACTTATGAACAACATTTTCAAAAGTAAAAAGTTCAAAGTGTCAAAACTCAGTTGTTTATGACCGATTTTCTCCATGGATATTTGGGGTATAGCTCTAAAATTATGGTAGTGATTAGTTTATTATGTGCCTGGTTGAGCTGTGTTCGAATTTTGCTCGTTGTTAGAGCGAGTTGCTGTAGAGATGAGTTTGAATGTGGGTGACAGACGATTCGCACGGTCAACTTGCTGACCTTTTCTCTTTTATTCTTTCTTAATCTCTCTCCTCCCTCGAACCCAGGCCCTCCTCTCTTTTCCCCGTTTTTTTTTCTTTCTCCGTATCACTCCTCTCTTTTCTTTTCCTAAAAACCCCCCACTAAGATTGAAAACACTACATTTTAAAAAGTAATATTTTTTTATTCGCCAGGTTAATAAGAAACCAATGAATACAGTATACAAAAAGCCATTTCTGGGTGGTAAGCCTGTGATTCAGCTTGAGAAAGTTTCATTCAATAAAATCTAAATGTCGCTACTGCAAAGCAGCCTTTCCAGCAAGCACATGGCAAAATTTCGGGAGTTGTCATTTCAAGAGATTTTTGGTTAGATTCAATTGTTGATCGATGTGATGATTCTTTAGCAATTGTTGTGCACCTTTCCCACGTTGTTTGGCAAGGAACTCTTTCAAAACTCCCTTTAGTCCGAGATTCTTTGTGTGAACTGTAAGTTGTTTGACTCTTTTGCATTAATTAATTTACACGCAGGAGTTCAGCAGCATGGAAGCGAGTCACTAGTTTTGGCGCATGCACAAATTAAAACGATTGCGAGAAATTAAAAATCGAAATTCTTGAAATCAACTTGTTTGTATATACTAACACAATTATTCTCTTCAGTCTCGGCGAATAGTGGCTTTTGGAATATTCACCTCGACTTCTGAGAATAATTGTTAAGTATCTTGACCTTGAACAACTGATGTCGCAAACTTTGTTTTTTAAAAATGGCAAACATGTTACCTTGATAACTTTCTGGCTTGCAACAGGTTTGTGACGAGTTTTGTTTACTTCTGGAGTTCCTTTTTCACTCTGTACATAAAAAAGGTAGCTGTTGAAATTTTATGACCCAATACAACTTTTCCCCTGTATGATATAATCATATTGATTGTTTGTACTGTATATGTATGTGTTTAAGCATAGTGCAAGTACAGTATTTGTACATGTAGTTGCAGAACTATATGTGTGGTTGTATGAATTGAAGCTATGGAAATATTTGCCTCCTAGTAAAAGCTAGCTAAAGCTAAGCTAAATTCTTTCTCGAGCCTAAGTGGCTCATATGGCCGGCGCTTATCTCTGGCCTCTGTAGTGTTAAGCGGATGAGAGTCTTAGACTCCCCCTGGACAGAACACTAATCTATCGCAGGTTAGCCCCCCGCAGAACTGGTATTCATTTATACAGCCGAGTCGACTGGAACAAAGTCAGGTAAAGTTTCTTGTGCAAGGACACAACACAATGGTCAGACCAACCGGGGCTCAAACTTGCATTCCTATAAATTACAAGTCAAACACACAAACCACTCGGCCACTGCGCCGCCGACACACAGTCAAAGCTTCAAAAGAAAAACTACAATTCTGTGACTTTACAGGACTAATGTTTTTGCAGTTTCATGGGTTTTTTCCGAGTGATTTGGGATGATTGCAAAACAAGCAATTTTTTTAAACCCAGTTAAAGATTTTTACGCCCTAGCCGGGTTATCCTTACATTACATATACAAATAAATCATCTTTAATGAGAAATAAGAATGTACCACACAAGGTAAATAATTTGAGATGAAAATCTAAATTCTCCTAAACTGAATCCATGAAAAGTATAAATCATATTTATAATTTACCAACACAGTACTTGTCATTTTTTGGGTAAACGAGTAGTTATGTTTGTAACTGATTGCAAAAAATATTACTTTTTACTAACAGCAAAATTAAGCAAATTTTTTTCCCTTTCTTATCCGAAATTAGACTTTTTACAAGAATGTTTGTCAAAGAATATTGTTGTTTGAATAAAACACGACTATTTGGCGAGTTTTTTAAATATAATATTTCATTGGTTCATCTTTGCCGCTGACCATAAAAGATGACATGCTCACGTGAAACGTCATCAACTTTGAAATATCGTTAAATGAAACAACAGGTTTTTGCTTGATATTGATACTTACAACTTTATCTTCCATTTCATCAGCGTCTTCACTTGCTTCTTTCACGGCCATATACGGACACCTAACCACCAAAGAACGCCAGTAAGTTTCATCATCGCAAAGAGAAATTATTTAAGTTATCTAACACATCAACACCAAAACAACTAAAAAATTTACTCAGATTACTCAGAATGCTTTAGGAAAACCAAACGTTAACGAGGGAGGCAAACTGACAACAATAAAACGCAACACGGCAGACAAAACATGCAAATTTGTCTGAACCGTACATGATGCATCAGTTGAGAACTTTAAATGTTAATATCTCAAGGACCGTAAAAGATTTTCACGAAATTTTTTCACCGCTATCCCTTATTTAACAAGGTCTATCCACTGCAGTAATACAATTTTTCACTTGAAAGGCACTTTAACAAACCTTCTATTTACACAGCATTGTTTTGACCTTCCAGATCCTCCAAACTTTATCATATCCTGGCAAGCCTTGCACTTGCCACAGTCTGGCTGTTGACAAACCTCGCACACTCCACAGCGCTTTCGACGCGGAGCGCTTGTTTCCTTGCCGTCGATCTGCCCTTTGAAGAAGATGTCAAACATTTGCCTTACAAGAGGCGTTGTTGTTGCCTGAAAAGAAAATAAATTATTATAAAACTGCTGCACTGCTGCACTCCTGCAGGATTGCCATAGATCTTCACTTTCAAAATATCATGGCAGAATGGCATTCCTAAGTCAAACTTCAAAACAGCTAACTAAACAAAACCAGAATACTAATAACTTGTTCTCCTGCTTCTCCAAAAAACCGACAGCACCTTCCTATATAATTCTATAATAAAGCCAATAAGTTTGCAAAAAACAACATTGCAACTCTGTTTTCGAACAAATGTTGCTTCTCAAGAGAAAAACGCTTTCTTAAAAGCCTGGAAAAGATGTCTTGCTCGGTTTCTTAGCAATTTCACTTATTCTTTGTTCACAGAAGTCTATGGATGAGTTAGTCTTTAATCTTACATGGTTCATACTGACTGATGAAAACAAAATTCGAGGAGTTCTCTTGGACCCAACCTCAATTCTCTCACGGCAAAAACAAAACAAACATCAACCTGAACTCTACCACAATAGCAGACTGGTATATTAATCAATTGTCTCGTTCTGAAACATTGATATATAGAAGACCTTTGTATAACAAAAACTGAACAAAATCTCGAGTAAAAAAAACTTCCTGACATACAAAAATAACTATGTGCAATTGCGGGTAAGATGCTTCATGGTTTGTTTGTGATAGAGTTGAAATATTTTCCATAAAATTCCAGGAGTATTCCAGTAGTAAAGGGTAATTCACTGTTTTTGCAGAACTTTCCAGGGCCCTGGATGGAAATTTCAAAATTCCAAGAGTTTCCCAGGAATCCCAGGAGTTGTGCAAACCATGACCTTAAAAGACTACCAAGCAGCGTTTACAAATTGCAGCAAGGTGGTTAGGAAGAACTATGAGTTACAAAAGCATTAGTGAACAGAAATTGATGTAATTTAACTATAAACTCAAAAGACTAGTTCGCGGTATGACCTTAAACTCCTGTAGTCCAACGCCATTTCCTGGATTGGGGAACACATGAATCCAGGCAAAGATCCTTGGAAAGAAAAATGAATGCAGTGTACCTTTACGGATTTACTTAGGTTTAAGTTGATGATACCTATACTCGTGCAATCTGTTATCAGGACGGCTATGTGAAGTCATTTTAACAAAAAAGGAAACTCTGACTTTCGGTTAGTTATTCTTAACAGTTGTTTAGAACAAATAATCTACACTGCTCTTCATACCTTCGTTGGACCTTCCTTCTTTTTAACAAGAGATTTAACTTTCACTCTTCTGCCAGGTCGCCTTTGTGAAGAAATTGAGAAGCATGAAATTAATGTATTTGAAAGAAATATTAAAAAGTAATGAGAAATAAGCGACCTGCTCACATAAAAAAAATCCTAAAAATCTCAAACCCGGTATACACAGTATTGTTACCGCATTGATGACTACCGCAAAGATTTGCTCTTGTTGTGCCCTTTTTAGCGGTTCTAGTTTGCTGGTATTAAGGAGCTAAAGCAACAAGGACGGCAACGCCGACAACGATGGCAGAGAACAGTAGTGATACAATAGCTGCACGTTGGAATGTACCGTGCTGGCCACTTTCACGCCTTTGTCTTGAAATTACAACGTGAAAAGCTTTATTGTGGAGTTCTTACAACTACGGGAGCGATAAAAGAAAATTTTCTCAATCTTCGTTTGTCTTTATGCAGGGAGCTTTCGTCTTTTTCTGTTCACAAAGCGTCACTAAAACAAAAGAGAGGGCAAACGAACCCGACATAGTCGAAAAGGAAAAGCAAGAAATGTGTTGTCGTCGATGTTGGCGTCCTCATTGCTTAAGCTCCCTATTATGGTCAAATGTACCATCACAAGCCTTTCGGTAACATTGTTGCTTGAAATACACGGAACAGAACTCTTCAAGGGAACTGTTACTGATAACTGATCAAGCAATCTTTAGATTAATTTGACACTTTGATCAAATGCAAAAGTGAACCATGAAAATTTGTTTTTAAAATTTCAATGGGGTTCAAACAAATGAACCTCACAGTTACTGATGAAAAGTTCTACCGGCCGAGCTACATATATAAAAAATTCATATGAAGCCACAACTTTTTGAATTGGACAAATCTACAGGCTCTTTTAGTGTAACAGACACATTGAAGTTCTCTTAATGAGCAGAAATGAAGTTGTTGAAAATATTTTTGCGCATTACGGAAAAACGTAAACTGCAAAAGAGAGGATATAACATATTCTTTAGGCCTGGTCTTCGAAAATACTTGAACCAATGACCTTTGCAGTATCTGGTTCAGTTTTTATTAACTGAGCCATCAGCACCTGTGACGTATGCAATAATAGATGTAGTGCTCCACCAACTGAACTTTGCAGTAATTCATCCACTTACCTACGCCCAAGAATGACTCCAGCTAAGTCAATAAGATCTCTCATACAAGGTGTAACAAGCAGTGGTAATTCGTCTTCATCTCCTGCCTCATCATAATTCTCAATCTGCAAAACAACAAGTGTTATCAAATTCCTCAACGTCGGGGAATTCATACTGAGCATTTGGGATACCACGGACTTCTAATGACAGGAATTGTGCAACTTCTTCAAAAATTAGAGAATGTAATGAAGAAATAGTTAAATTACACTCTCGCATTTTGTAATTCATGGTCAATCGTGTTATGTTGGTGTTATAAATTGCACTTTCCTTCGGCTTTTAAAACAATGCTTGTGGCCACAAACAACAAGACGCGTTCCTAGGACTTGTACCTTCAGATTTGAAAATGTTCTGTGATTCCATATAAAACTTCCCTAAATTATGCATCCAGCATGCAAACCCACTAAGCATCCCTGAAAACCTGTATGAGTAAAGAGATAGCCAGGATTCCTACTAACCTGTTCAACAGGATTCCTAATAACCTGTTCAACAGGATTCTTACTAACCTGTTCAACAGGAATCATACTAACCTGTTCAACAGGAATCATACTAACCTGTTCAACAGGAATCATACTAACCTGTTCAACAGGATTCTTACTAACCTGTTCAACAGGATTCCTAATAACCTGTTCAACAGGATTCCTAATAACCTGTTCAACAGGATTCCTAATAACCTGTTCAACAGGAATCATACTAACCTGTTCAACAGGATTCCTAATAACCTGTTCAACAGGAATCCTACTAACCTGTTCAACAGGAATCCTACTAACCTGTTCAACAGGAATCATACTAACCTGTTCAACAGGATTCTTACTAACCTGTTCAACAGGAATCTTACTAACCTGTTCAAGAGGAATCATACTAACCTGTTCAACAGGAATCTTACTAACCTGTTCAACAGGATTCTTACTAACCTGTTCAACAGGAATCATACTAACCTGTTCAACTGGAATCATACTAACCTGTTCAACAGGAATCATACTAACCTGTTCAACAGGAATCATACTAACCTGTTCAACAGGAATCATACTAACCTGTTCAACAGGATTCTTACTAACCTGTTCAACAGGAATCATACTAACCTGTTCAACAAGATTCCTAATAACCTGTTCAACAGGAATCATAATAACCCCAGGGCTTGCCGTTTGAAAATCGTTGGCAAGTGACAAAAAGCTCAGGTGAGAAGAAGGCGAGAGAAGAGAGAAAAAGGTGAGCTGTCTTTTTCAAGTGATAAGGGCTTTAAAGAAACTCGTACATGGACAGTGCACCAATGTTATTTCGAATTTCATCCAAATTTGAAGTAATTCCACTGACCAATGACAACCGACTGTATTTAGAAAATTTAAACAAGAGTTAGAAAATACTTTTAAATCAGAAACACCTTTCGTAATTTGTCAACAAAATTCAATAAAAACAGTTAAAAAGTGTGAGCTGGTTTTCATAAAACCGTACTATTGTCCACCAGACATAAATATGTAATTGATTATTCTCATTGCTGTTGTGGAAGTGCTTTTTTCTGTTGCACGTGATTTTTTCCAATGCGTATAGGACAAATCACAAAACATTACTGCATTTTCCAATGACGTGAGCGATTCCTGGAAGAGAGGTGAGCAATTATGCACGAAAGCGATTGCGCTCCTCAAACAGCAAGCCCTATAACCTGTTCAACTGGGTTCATACTAACCTGTTCAACAGAATTCCTACTAACCTGTTCAACAAGAAACTGAGCGTGTCCTAACAGTGATTGTTCCGTGAAGCTGGTACAGCCTTCAGGAGGAACTGAAGTCTAAAAACAGGTAAAAATGCTTCAATAATCTGTGGTTTTGTTTCATTATTTAAGGTAAGTTTTTAAAATTTTTGCTTTCATGCTAAGAACGTTGTAAGCAAATTTACACTGAAACCCTAGTGACAATAAAACAGCTTGGTGAAGTGACAGGATTTCTCAGTAAAAATTTATTTCACTTGGGATGTAGCCTCGTATATTCTAAGGGTGGTGAAATAATTGTGCCACTGGTCAACTCTTTTCAGAAGATATTATACAGTCATTCCTCGAGTTGGAGGTCATAACTGAAATGCAAAGGTATATAACATCTAACGGTAAGGATACCCGACGCAATGTCGCCTTTCAAATTTTTGCAGGCATCGCTATGTGAGTTAGATACCTATCCTACTCCTACAACATTGTAAGGATCGATTTCGAAGATGGCTACACAAAAGGTTTTAGTCACACGCAACGTTGCATGCAATGTTGCGTCGTGTAGCTGTATCCTTCAACTAGGCTCTAACCCCAAGTTTGTAAAAAAAATGGCACAAACTGACAAAGATTGAACATTTGAGAGTTACTACTTCTGTGACGTACACTAACATAATGTTCTGCGCTCTTTCACGATTATGTTGCAAATTAAGGAAGCAAACAAGTTTCTTTCAATCAGTAAACATGGTTTAGTCGATCTTCTGTGATTTTGCTAGTGTGTGTTTTAAACAGCTTCTTAATTCAGTGCTAAACATTTTGCCTTTTCTTTTGTAACTGTCATAAAACATGTAGTCAGCAAAAGCAGTGAATAGTCAATAGTATTGCTAACAACGGAACCAATCAGAGTACTTAGATCCAGCCAAGCCGGTGAACAGTCAATAATATTGCTAGCTACGGGAACCAATCAGAGAACGCAAAAAGTACTTTCATTAATAACTTGTTAAGCACTCTTTAAGAAAGTTAAAATTTAAGAGATTTATAGAAAAGGAAAAAAAGATAGAAAAAGCTTAAGAAATTCCTAGATGACAAGATCAAATTCTACAAATTCAAATGAACAAGATCTAAGAGATATATATATTGCTGCTGTATAATTTTTTATACTTAGATGTCCCAACTAAGTGATTTTTCGCCATTATTATAACCCACCGTAACTTTGTTTAACAAATCCTCATATCTAGCATCCGGGTTGTCTTGAATGAATTCAATGACAATCTGCGATTACAAGAGATTTTTTAAGATAAGCACATGTGGTGATCTTTAGACACAAAAGGTCGAGCAATAAAAGCTGCCTAGTTACAGAAACTATCCTTCTGGTTAAAAAAAAAAGAAAAACCTTCAAGTTAGTAAAAGTTCTTGCCAGACACCTGGTTGTGCTTTGGCAAAATGCAAAAACAGCATGGAAATTTAGAAGGCTTCGGATTCTTCAATCTGGTAATTGAAAAAATTTCAACAATATGATTTGTAAATGAAATTTAATTGCAAACGTAATGTAATACGAAATCAGTAAGCACATAGAAAACGCATCTATCATAGTTCAGTTCTGGACAAATTGAGCTTACCTTGCTCATATGGATTTTTTCCCTCATAGTATCGATAAAGTGTCTATATTCATCTGATGGCTTCATCAATATGTATTCAGCAAACGCTACGTAAAAAACAATCGGGTGAAAGGCTGGAAGAACTAAGGAGACGAGGTCTCATCTTATTCAGATCGGAAGAAGAACTAAAGAGAAGAGTTCGTATCCGAGGGCTTCAGACCAGGGAATAGAAATTGCACGATTTGTGTAAAAAAGTAGATAAGGTAGAAAGGAAGGTAGGGAGGTAGAGAGGTAAGAAACAAGGAAGGAAGGGAGGGAGGAACGGAGAAAGGAGTTAAGGAAGAAGGAAGGAAGGACGGAAGGAAGGAAGGGAGGAAGGGGGAAGGAAGGAAGGTAGCAAGGGAGGGAGGAAGGAAGGGAGGAAGGATGGAAGGTAAGAAACAAGGAAGGAAGGAGGATGAAGGAACGGGGAAAAGAGTTAGGGAAGAAGGAAGGAAGGAAGGAAGGAAGGAAGAAAGGAAGGAAGGAAGGAAGGAAGGAAGGAAGAAAGGAAGGAAGGAAGG
>JAOBRD021075386.1:0-11329 GCA_027575215.2 Hydrozoanthus sils | reverse complement strand
GAAAAATTCTTAAAATATTCAAGCTGACTCTCCTTCATCTCATCTGTGTTTTAAGCATAGGGATTTTGTAGATTCAACATGGACGGAGATATCGGAAGAAACATGAGGAAAAGTGGCCACAAAGCGCGCTTTAGTTTAAGTCCCGCCTTAAGCGATGGGGACGACAAAGCCAACGACGACGGCAAAGAAAAATGGTGAATACAATAGCTGCATGTTGGAATGCACCGTGTGGGCCATCTGCACGCTGTCGTCTTGAAAGTTACGACGTGAAAATCTCAGTTTTCAAGTTTTTACGACTACGGGAACGACCTACATATGATTTTGTTAGTTTTCATCCACCTTTAAGAAAAACACTTCATCGCGGTCGTTTCCTATTCACAAAGCGTAACTCGGACAAAAGAGAAAGCAAACTAGCCATACATGATTGAAAAAAGTGCAGGGAAAGAAGTGTGCTTTTATAAGCCGTCGTCTTCGAATTTGCCGCCCTCGCTGAAAGAAAACACGTGAACATTTTAGTTCACAAAATAAATGCTTGAGGATAAACGAGCCGCACTTTTTCTCGCACTTCTTGAGTGAACTTAAAATATCACAAGTGTTTCTATTAATGACCAGAGCAGGCAAGCGAGTTTTATATTTCTTTTATAAAATAAGCCACACAAACAGCCGATAAATCCCCTCTTTGCATCACCAGAGCCAATCAGAACGCCCGTTATATCTCCTTTATTTTGAAACACCAATCACAAATCACTGTAGGTTTAGAGTAGATATCAGCTGCGCAGTACTCGAGGGTGGGATGTAAAGCATTGAGGTTGTATTTTGAGTGAACTAATTCAAACTTAATTGTTTGATATATAATGAGGCCCGGGTCGCATATAGTTCGTGGTGAATTTTGAAGCAGCATAAAATAATTGTGACCGTACTGGAGTTGGAAGTTTTACAAAGTTAAGTAAGGTCGCGCCACAATGAAAAGTTATTTGACCTATCACTGCGGGGCCCTGCTGTTTAAAATCCAAAAGGAAATTTGCTTGGGCAGTAATTTTGCATGGTGTTTGTGCTTTTGCTTCTTTCGCGCCTTTGCTCCTTTAGCGCTTTTGTTGATATGTGTCAATCATTCTATTGTTTTTTGACAGTTCCTCCTGCGCTGCAGCTAGATTTCGGCGTCTTTGATGTTTTGGGAGTTTTTAAAATTTCCTCAAGTGTCGATCGCATATACAGTTACTTCACGTTGACACCATTGGTGTAAATTTAGTATAGTGCAACCCGGGCCTTAGTTAATGTAGTTGGTAAGTTCTAACAGTTTCTCTATGCCTTGTTTCCACGGATAAAAACTATTTAGTGAAAATGTTGGTCAGTTTATCAACTTCATGTGAAAATCTTATCTATTTCAGTTCTTAGTAAGTGAAGATGGCCATTGCGGTTTGTGTTATGAGCATTCAGCAGCCGAAGGGCCCCCAGTTGCAGTACTTCTTAATTATATCCTCGAACGCAGGTGAGCGAGTGCAGTGTTTCTTGTTTTTTAAACACTGTTCTTCATTGAATAATGAAAAAGGGAGAACTGTTTGACCCATTTCAAACGCCGAGCCTGCTCGACTCTGGCGCGAGTTAAAATGCTACTGAAGCAAAATCTTCAAACTAGTTTGAATATCTGAAATTGAAGTTTGACCCGTATAATTTCCGCTGAGACACTTGTAACTGGTTTTAAAAAAAGTTTCGCCGAGAATTTACGAAGAAAAAACGCCTGTTTTAGCGCCAAAGCTAATCTCACTTTCCCGGTCCATATGGCCATGACGAAGTTTGCATGTCTGGTGGCCCGTTGTTTGAGCAAAAACCTCACTAGTTCGCCGTAAACGCTAGTATAGAGCAGTTTGGAGTCCTCCCAAACCATGTGACGTCATAAATCGGCGTCGTATGTTTTGAATTTTGTTTGCACTGAATGCACTATTTTGACAGCTTATTTCACGGACCTAAAATGGTCAGGTAAATAGAGGACATGACATGGCCGCGTGGAGATACGAATTTTATCTTCTAGTGTTGAAAAAACATCTCACGAGAAGATAAAATTCGTATCTCCAAGCGGCCATGTAATTTTCTTTTTATCACATACTTGGTGAGATTCTCTCAATCATCACTGAAGTAGATTGACAAATTGTTTCAACGGTGGGAAAAGTTTCATATCAATCACACGTGATGATATGGAAATCGTGCGTTCTGATTGGCTGTTTTTGATATCATCACGTGTGATTGATATGAATGGCTTATACGCTCTATATTTCACCGATCTCGAACTAAGTATGCGATAAGCACTTTTATTCATTTATAGTTGAATAGAAATGTTGGAAAAGCCCTTAAAGCTATAAAAGTACAAATGACAAAATGGCTTCAGGGGCATTTTAAGCTTCAACCAGAAACCTCAAACCTAGTTTTAAATGATAATTGAATCTGAAACAACTTGCCACAGTTAGCTCGAGCTTATGTAACACAGGTCAGCTTGTCATGCTACCCGACTTTGGCACGGTTGGTTTCAAACGCCGTGCCACATCGACACGACGGTTTATACAAAAGATACACTTTGTGCTTGCCCTTTTTGATTGACGAATGGCTAATATGCTTTCTCTTTTGTCTGAGTTACGCTTTATTTACAGAAAAAAGATGAAAGTGTTTTTCTTTTGAAGTCCCTCTCAAGTTCATTTTTTTAATTGCCAGATAAAATGTAGAACCCTTTAGTAATTATTATACTATAATTTTCGATCTCGCTATTCCTCTCACATTTTTCAGGCTTGAAAAGTGCAATGCTGACGTAGAAGGAGGCGTGTGACGTAGCAAGATTCATGAGGCAGTGACGATTTTTATTTCGCAAAACATTATTTATTCTGCCTACAATAGTTATATTGTCAACTTAAATCAATGAAATATTCCCTTGAAATTGTTTGAAACTAAAAATGTTCTCTTTTTCAATAGAAATGAAAATTTTAAAACAAAATCCATACAACTAGCTGCTGCTACGTCACAGGTTACCAGTCTCCGGCTTGCTCGGTCAAAATTTACTTTCCAATCTTTTTTTGAATAAAAAGCATACTTAGACACGGAAATTTTCCTCGGTGATTCGATTTTTCATTTCATAGATGATAAACGTCTTAATCTAAAGAGTAAAAAATAAGCTTTATAGGGACTTTAAGGTGAATGAAGATTGATGAAGTTTTGTAGTTGTAAAAACTCTAAAATTGAGCTTTCACGTTGTAACTTTCAAGACGACAGCGTGCAGGTGGCTCGCACGGTGCGAGCAACGCGGTCGAGGGCGTTTGAGAACAATGCTGAATACAATAGTAGCACGTTGGAATACACTGTGCTAGTCACCTGCACGTCGTTATCTTCAAAATTACAACGAGAAAGTGTCAAATTTGGAGTTCTTTAAGCCTGGTTCACACTTGTGAGATAAGCACAAACACACGCACAAGCATAAGGAACTGATGTTCACACGCGTGAAACAAGCACAAGAAAATAAAAAATACTCATGTGCAAAGGTGACTGGTGACGACATGCTTATGCTTATGCTTGTTTCACGGATGTTCACACAGGCGAAACAAACGACATAAGCATAAGCATAAGCACAAGAGAAAGGAAAATGTTTCTTTTTCTTGTGCTTGTTCTTGTGCTTATTTCACGCATGTTCACACTTGGGTTTTCCTGTGCTTGTGCTTGCGATTATGCTTGTGCTTATCTCACAAGTGTGAACAACGCTTAAGACTATGGGAAGACAATCAGAAAATTTTCTCAATTTTCTTTTATTATTGCCGTCCTCGTTCTTTAAAGTCCCTGTTGTTCTCTGCCGTCATCGACGGCGTTGCCTTGCTCTTTGCTTAAGGTCCCTGTTTAACGAACTGACCGATTTCAATCACTTTTTAACTCTGCTCAAGTAATGGCTATCGAGACATTCCACCAAGTTTCAGCACGTCGAACCTCCCTGCTCCAGTCAAACTTAAATGGAACCTCGATCGAAGGACGGTTGAAGCAATTGATGTTGCAATACAAAGTATTGACAGGTAAGATTATCAGTCTTTATACATTCTATACAGTTTGTTATTTCTAGAAACTTGTGAATATCCTTCTTTGCATTTCGATTAGCTGAGTAACGTACGTGTCTGAAAATCTCTTCGTTCACGGTGATAATACGGTTTACTATTAAGGCCCCGTCTACACGTATCCGGATACTTTTTAAAACGGAGATTTTTTTCTCCGTTTACACCTCGCGTCCACACGTATACGGCGTTTCCGAAAACAAATACGGAGGTTTTTTAATACGCCGTCCAGCCTGTAGATTTTTAAAAACGGAGATTTATCATATTCGTGTGGACGCGGATGTTTTCGAATACGGAGAAAAAAAATCTCCGTTTTCAAAAATATCCAGATACGTGTGGACAGGGCCTAATACTTTCAGATGAATTACTCCAGTCTAGATAACATTTGCCGATTTGCTTGTTTTTCCAGCATATAAATTATGCGTTTGAGTCAGTTTCGTATTTCGAGAAATCAAGTATGTAATGTGTAGATGGTGCTTAGCCAAGGTGTTTGTAGGTAGTAGTAGTAGGTATCCTTATGTCGCGGAAGACAATTGTAAACACCCTGAGAATCCAAATCAGATTTGTTGCACGTGTTGAGAACACTGTTTCGAGTGGCTTAGAAGTCATATCCAGCTGGCAGTCTCAGCCACAACGGATGCACACAAACTCTGGCTGTGGATTGACGTCTGCATTCTGCTGCCGTGCTTTCCTCTGCTCTCTCTTCTCCTACAGCTGGAGAATTCTCATCCTCTCGCCACTTTTTGACTCTATCACTGACGGCGTAGCGCGAGCCATTGCGATCAGCAGCAAGCGTTTCCGGCCCAGTTGCCCGTTTCGATGCGTGTAAGACGTACAAACTATTCGAAAAAAAAAACTGATTAATTATCTGTTGTAACATGCTAAAATTGTGTTGGGGCTTGTGGGTTAACCCAAGTGCTATTGCTTGTGTAACGCATAAGCTCGTCCTTAAAAAAGACTCGAAGTTACATGCATATGTCAGTACCAGTATTTATTTAGTGTCTTCTGGAAAGTTGAAAACTGAAGTCTTTTTAAAGATAAATTCTAAGAATAAATTACTTATCTCACTTAATATGATAAGTTCTTGTTAAGTGTGCTAGAAGCCGTTGCCTAGGGCTGCACCATGCAAAGATGCTGTCACATCACCAATGCAAGATACTATTACCACCGCAAGCAGAACGCTGTATTTGTCGACAGCTAGCCGCAAGCTTAAATTTTTGATTGCATGTATATATAGTAAGGTCCCGAAGAAAACGACACTTTTATACACGCTGCTAAATTTTCCCAAAACAGTTGTTTTAATTACTATCCCTAAAGACTTACTACTACAGACTTTTCAGGAAAAAAAGATGTTTTGGAACAAATTTGAACAGTTTGTGTAAACTGTTTGATTTAATCCGCAGCTTGGTAAGTGACGTTGACATTAGATGCTTTCTGTATGATCGCTATGGTAAAGGGTTCATCAAGAAACAAAAGCTAAGTCCAGACGCCTATCTACAGATCGCTTATCAACTCACCTTCTACAGGTAAAATGTGGCATTGAAGTTAGTTGAGTATAGCTTTACATGAACGCTTTACAGGCCGAAAGATTGAACCTTGTGTCGTATTGTCTTAAAGTTAGTGTGTTGACACCCGCACATTTTCTTGTCATGTTGTTTCCTCCTCATACCTTAAAAAAATCCTGTAAATCACTGGAAAGCTAACAGGATCCTCTAAAAGATGGTTCAAATCACATGTTCACTCTTTTATGAGCGATATTGAGCGTTTTGTTTGTAACAAATTATTTTTCCTTCACTAAGTTCTTAGTCTGTAAGCTAAACTTTACTTTGTTATTATTTTTTTCCACTTGACAGCTTGATTGCCAAAACGGTGTCAGCGATTTTTGATACACTTTGTTATTAGCGTTTCAAAGCCGATTCTCCGGCGAAATTTGTTACTTGCGAAGGAACTTTTTCTGACAATTTATCCGCTAAAAAAATATAAGCCGAGTTTCAAAATTTTCAGGTACCGTTTCTCGGATATTATGCCACCACTTTGTATAATTTGGCATGCAATAGTAGGACAAATTCTGTTTAAATTGGAACCTTTTTTAGAGCTCTGTTTGCTGCGAAAAGTTGTTTCAAGAAATGCATTTGAAAAAAAGGCTCGCATTTTACTTCCAGTGACGAGTTTTGACTTTACGTATCTCAAAAATTATTTATGCTATAGAAACATTTTTTTCCTGAAAGATCTTTTCAATGCCAATAGCTGATCATTAATATTATTAATATTTGAGCCAACCGTAAAGTTTTCAGTACACTATTTTTCTCTGTAGCTTGAGAGCCGCTTATTTTAGTGAACATCGGGAAAAAGAGGGAAGCGAAAAATAGGGTAGACGTGGGAGGGGTGGGGGAGGGGGGTTGGATAACAAAGTAGATGTTGAGGTGGAGAGAAAAGTAGATTTTGTTTAGGGAGAGGGGAAAAAGTAGATGTGGGGTAAGAAAATGTTTTTCTCGTATGTTTTCTTAATGCATCCATTGCAAAAAAATCTTACCAAGCAAATGTATAATATTCTGCGCCGCAGAAATTTCTATACCTCCGTTCGGTTGAAAGAGCTTGAGCCGGTTGCAACGAAGGCTAACCTATCATTTCAATAACGTGTTTCAGGCTGCATGGTCACGTGGCCCCCACGTATGAGACAGGATCTACCCGTAAGTTCCAATTAGGAAGAACGGACACTATCCGCTCGGCATCAATAGCATCCACTGACTTTGTAAAAGCCATGGTGTACCCAGGAAAAACTGTGAGTTCATTTCAAGACTGGTAATCTTAAATAATTATTAAACCACACGGAAACGGTGGGGGTAGGAGTAGGGTTGGATTAGTTAGGTAGAACGGACACTATCCGCTCGGTATAAGTAGCATCCACTGACTTTGTAAAAGCCATGGTGTACCCAGGAAAAACTGTGAGTTCATTTTAGGACTGGTAATCTTAAATAGACTAAGGTGGAGGGAGGGGTAAGGTTGGATATTTGTTTGTCATCTAAGTTTTTCCCTTCTTGTTTACCCTTGTGGTTGACAATCTATTCACTTGCCTTATTTCATCAGAATTCTGAGAGGTTGGCTCTGATGCGCAAAGCCATCAAAGCTCATACTAAATACACGAAAGAGGTAAGTAGCATAGCTTCTATTTGAGTTACGTTCACGTACATCAAAATTTGCATTGCAAGAGCAAAATGAGATGTGTTTCATTCCGTGTTATTTATTATACAAATGCTGATAAAATACCTTTAATACAAAAAAATCTTACAATCCTTTTAATACAAAAAGATCTTATCTTTATCGTGCGCAATAAAGATACTATTTTATCCTTGGCGTGTGAAGGTATTGGTGTCGCCACGGTTACGATTAGCCAATTACAAGAGAGCTTCCCGCTTAGGAGCGCGGCCAGTTCTTCTAAAAAGGTTGTGTTTTACTTAGGAATTCCATCAGTATTTAATAAACCGAACATTACATGGCAGCTTGGGGATACGAATTTTATCTTCTCGTGCTGAAAGTATGTCATTCTCACTCGCTTCGCTCTTTTCGTGAAAGATACTTTCAGCACGAGAAGATAAAATTAGTATCCCCAAGCGGCCATGTAATGACCTCTATTTATTACTGGCTGTTCTGTCATGTGTAGGCATGTGATGGCCAGGCAATCGACAGGCATTTACTGGGATTGAAGTTGGCTGCCTTAGAAAGTGGAATGAACTTACCAGAACTGTTTATGGACCATTCCTTCTCCTATGCACTACATTTCAAGCTCTCTACTAGCCAGGTAACTCTTGATAAGTTTTGCGTAGTCTTTCTTCGGAAAGCTGCTTCATCAAGAATGAATTGAATAACTGATTTTGCCACAACTAACTAGTAATTCACAAACAGTCCTGGTAGTTACTGTTCCACGGCATCATCAGAGAAGTAGAGAGTAGACAAATACTGTAAGATATACGTTGCTGTTAGTGGCTTTCCATGTAAAACTAAAACGATGAACACGGGTTTAAATCTATAGCAAACGAAAGATTTATTCACTTGTTACTATTTTACGTTCTCTTGTGTATCAGTTTGTATCAAGTTTTTTTTGTCTGTTTGCTTGTATCAGATGTTATTTGTTTGTGTGTTTTTTTTTTCGTTTCTTTTTTCTCGTAGAGTTTTCCAAGACCTTAGTAACAATGTAACTATAAACATAGGGCGTTTTGTTTGAGCTGTGGACAATTCGTCGAGATTTTCTGATGACGCATTACGTACCTCGTTTGAATGTTCTTTGCTTCCTGGTTTCTTAAAGTTCCTTGTTAATAAATAAAAAGTTTATGAGAACCTATGTTTAAGGGAACATTTTTCTTTTCATTCTGTTTTAGGTTCCATCACCATACGGCCTTTTTCTAACCTTTGGCCCCGCTGTTCCCGATGGCTATGGAATATGTTACAACCCCCAGGAAGACAAAGTGATATTCGGCGTATCGTCTTGGAACAGTAATCCACAGACCAATTCCGGTCATTTTAGCGCTTATCTACAACGGAGTCTGGACGAAATGAAGCTTCTGCTAACCAGTGCCAAACTCTAGGATTCTAGTCTGTAAACTGCCTGCACGGCCGTTGAAAATTTTAATAGATACACAGTTAATTTATGGACATGTTGGAGAGTCTTGGACAGATTAGTTTCAAGAATTACATGATGAAAATATTATCAAGTATTACTAATTTTCTCTACAGGGAATTGTGCGCAAATCAACGGAGTCGCTTTCCAGTACTGGAATTTGGTGATTTCGATTTAGGGTAATAAAGTGTTAATGGAAAAATGAGTAAGTGTTCAAGTTCTTGTTTATCCCAGTAGTTTTCCATTGAGTAAAACTGCCTATTATTCGTTATATTTTGGAAAGTTTGTACAGAAAATGTTACTTAAATATAAAGACAGTTTAAACATCAGTAAGCCTGTGCTTCAAACTACTTTTGTGGCTACTGCCTTGCAGATTGGCAATAAAATGCATGCTGAATATAGGTGGGTAGCACATTTTGCGCGCTCTGATTGGCTCACTATTAAGTGAATATCCTGCTCTATTCACCCGTTAGCCACTCATCCGTTGGAAGAAGGAAAAATGGCGTCTCGTTTTGCCTCCGTTTCGGAAAACGAGTTTATGAAGTTTATGCAAGTAAACGAGGAAGGAACCCTTAGACACAAACAAGAAAGCCTGGTCAATACTAAAATACTTATATAGCCCGCCCGCCCTTAGTGTCGGTGACCAGCGAAAGATATTTACCGCCTCGGCAAATACCACTATTAATCACCTCAATTTCGGGGGAGAAATGTAAAATATCAGACTAACGTGACTTCCGGTTTTTGTATTCGTATAATCTTTATTTTTATTCCATTTTAAACCTGATGTATGCCAGGTTATCTACAGTTGCGTCTGATCATCTAATACAGAACTACTTTCATAAGCTTACACGTCTGTTTAAACATTTAAAAGTTCATTTCTCGACAATTTACTGAATTTAACCTAAGTTGTGAACTTCTCGAACTGTTAGCTCTAACGTATTTCCATTGATGCAATGAACTCGATCTCGTCGCCAGACAAGAAGTGGGTATCTGCTCATTCAATCATTTGCAAGTGGTTAGTGGGAGAAAGCAGATTTGACAAAAAGTAATGGAGCTGTTGTAGTACTTCCCATTCACATTCGTCGACATTTTGATGTGTTGTGGGTATTTTAAGGAGCTGGGGCGTGAGAGTAGGACGTGGTGTGACAGTAAACCCAGCCTGCTTCTCCTGTTGAATCAAAACAGTTTTTTCTTGAGTGAACATGCATGCATGACTTGTTGCATGTAACTGGGGTTCCAAGGGATTTTTGTTTAGGAGGTAATACTTGCAAAAGCTCTAGTTTTTAGTAGTAAACATCAACTGACACCAATAAGAAAAGCTAAAGCTAAATCTTTTCTCGAGCCAAAGTGGCTCATAGGGCCGGTGATTATCTCCAGTTTCTGTAGTGTTAAGCGGATGAGAGTCTTTGACTCCCCCAGGACAGAACACTAATCTATTGCAGGTTAGCCCCCAGCAGAACTGGTACTCATTTTTCAGCTGAATTAGGTGAAGTGTCTTGCTGAAGGACACAACACGGAGGTCTGACTCGCGACCCAAGGATTACAAGTGGAGCACGCTAACCGCTCGGCCACTACGCCGCCGACTACAAGTAAGAAGAGCTGCATGTGACCTCTTTTGGTATGATGGGGGTTCTCGGCGTATTCTAAGGCGTGAAGATTGGCAAAGTGGTATTTTTAGGTGTTTTCAGAAAAAAACCCTGTTATTTTAGAATAAAGTTTGTTTAGGGGTAGAAGGAGCCTGCTTTTCTGCAGTTTCATTCTGCCTCTTTCAAAATGGATTCTATGAGTTGTGTTTAGGATCGAAATTTTTCAGAGCAATCAAATATGAATTAAATTATTTTCGAGCATTGGTATCACATTTTTTAACTCCTCAGTACATCTTTTAATCAGCTACTACTTTTTTCATGGGACAATTTAAGGGACAGACCAGTTGATCTGTTGGGGGTAGGGGGGGGGGAGGGGGGGGTGGAAGAAGGTTTTCTTGGCAAACTATTTTTCAGTCAACTTCAGAAAAAACAATTTTTTTGCCCGTTTCCATACCTTCTCTTTATAGGATTTCGGCATGCAATTTTTTTTTTCTGTCTGGGGTGCCCCTGCAAACTTTTTTTTATAAATTCTTCCACCACCCCTCCTCCCCCCTACTCCCACGAGATCAACTAGTTTGTCCCTAACGGTTTCAGTGAACTGATTTTTTCACAAAAAATAACCCTTAACAAAGAATTGAAATGTCGTCCTGATGCATGTGAAGTCCCTAGATTTCATGGTACTGCTTTTTCAGTGTAGCCTCCTTCGCATGCGCAACCATCTAGAGCCGTTTTAGTGTGACTAGCCTCAGGAGGGAGGGGGGGAGGGGGGTAAGGCGAGTCACACTAAAACGGCTACGAAGGAGGCTACTTTCAGTGTTTCTTAATTTTGTTTATATTTCAAATGACACAGAATGCTTTTACGCAAGAAGCGTGAACAGAGACCTCAAAGACCAGACGTCCGTTTGCCACGGAGGCAAACCGGAAATCAAATATCAGTAGTTGACTCGTACTTGCTTACGTCATGCGGACGTGGTGATCGTCCCGGAGGCCCCCAAGACATTTTTCACCGCCGTGGCGATCGCCACGACAGCTTGACGTGTGCCAGTACGCGT
>JAOBRD021075280.1:0-11330 GCA_027575215.2 Hydrozoanthus sils | reverse complement strand
TCTATCTATCTATCTATCTATCTATCTATCTATCTATCTATCTATCTATCTATCTATCTATCTATCTATCCATCTATTTATCTACCTCTTGATTTGGAACGGTTCTTCATACAATGCTTCGTCACTCTAACTGGAGGATCACTCTAGATTGGCGATCGTGGCTGGTTGAATTTCATGCTAAATAACTGTTTGTGTGAGGGTCAAGTAACCAACTCCAAATTAACAGCTTTAAAAAATTTAATTTGTTCAACGTTTCAGCCTCTTGGCCTTCTTCAGGAGCATATTAACGGTACAAAATCGTGTCAATTTCGATTTCTATTAACTTTAGAACTTATTTATGTATGTTTCTCATTTAAATGTACTCACTTGTTACCAAGCTTTCACAAGTTGTGTTCAGAAGATCCTCGCATCGTTCTTTTTTAACATCGTAATATAAGTTTTCGGGACAGGCTTGCTCTAAGCTGTGTCCATTGTAACAAGTAACAAACACGGAGCAGTTCGTAGGATGAGAATAGAACCCATTAAACAACTTGCGACAGTTTACGGCTTTACCTAAAAAATAATGGATGGCTGAACTTCAGATTAAACTGTGTTTGAGTTACAACTTAGCCAATTCGAATGAACATGGAAAAGAGACAATCCTCTTTAGTTAGACAAAACTTAAGTTTTACACATCAAAGGATATATCCCAGCTATTATTATGTTAGTTATGTTAGTTCAGTTGAGTAAAAGGACTTTATCCAAGAAAAACATAAACAAGAGTTTTAGTAGTTCGAAAATGTTAAAGATTTAATTAGCCACAAATTTATACTGCTATTTCATTATTTCATTTATTTTAGGACTTCTCCAACCCCAGTCGTTAAAGATAATTCATTTGACCAATTTTGCTTTGACAAATTTAATGGCGCACATTTCGGTCAGAAGTACTTCTAGCTGGGCGCCTGCAAAGACTATAGGAAATAAAACTAAGAAAAGTAATATAAAAAACAAGAGTAAAGAAACCAAAACGTACAGAAACATTACAGGTAAGATTTAGAAGCCACTTTCTCACCACGTACCTCGATTCCCTTTAACCTATCCTTTGATTCCAACCGGCCTTCCCCTTTACTAATAAGACACACAAATGTTAACAGTCGAAAAATCTCCGCGATGACGTATGCAGATATTTAGAGTGCGTCACCAGAACGTGCGTTATTTCTCCTTTAGTTTATAACACCATTCTGATGGTGTGTCGAAAATACAAAAGATCCATCTTCATCCAAAGGCAAAATCAATGTAATAGCACTTTCTTGTAGTGGTTCTAAAACAAATTCAAAGTTTTACTTTTTATGGCCTTCCGTTAATAAGGCTTTATTTGCAAAAAATTCATAAAAAATATTTTTTTCTTTCAGTATTGTATAAAGCGTTTGTACGAACCTGATAAACCATTGCTTACGGCTCTCTTTATCACAGCACCTACAGAAAGATTGATAATTAAACTGAATCGTTAGTGATAACGTTTAGCAGATTTTACTTGAATTAATTTATTTTTATTTTATTTTACGACTTTTTGATCTTAGTAAAAGACTTGATCAAAGGAAACCCAGAAAGTTTTGACGAGTCTGAATCTTTTTTATAATCGCATAAAATGAACATGTTACCGCGGAAGAACAGTAAAAGAGTTCCGACCCGTTCCAATATGTTTCTTTTTTGTTGATTTCTCTAGACAGTCGACAATGCTTGAATTCAGTGCTCAAGTGGTAGGGCACTACAACGATATTATACTAGTTCCTTTCACTTATTATAAATGTTCAAGTTTCAAGATCAAATGAAGATTAACAAAAGGCTCCAATTTTCGTACGAATATTAATTATATTTTTGCTGTTAATTATACGTCTTCATTTCAGTCATTTCAGCTCAAGTGGCCCTTAAGTAATTAACAAAACTCGTTTTACACCAGTGATAAATGCATGCATCTGGCAAAAACAAAAAAGATAAAAAAATGTTTTGGATTGATCCCAAGAAAATTTCTTAAGTAAACTGACAACGGATATATTTTACTTAAATTTTGAATCTGACTAACTCTTGCACTCAATAGATTTCCGTGATAATTTCCTTTCTATTCATTCTCTTTTTTAATTTAGCGAAGATCACGCGCGCTCCGACAGTCTTCGGCGCCCGCAGTAACTCACCCTGTCTTTTTAGCAGTTTATAACAAAAGTAATTACTTTCCTTACGCAAAATTTTCTTAGATAACTCATAAAAGAGTTTATTCGGGTTTTTTTTCAAGTTTTTTTTTTTTTTTTTTTATCGGCATTCGTTACTATGCACTACATACAGTAGCTTACTTACGATAATGGAGCTCTAAGAGTTATAATTTCGAAATAGGGAATGGCTCTGGTTTCCTCCCCTGCTATTTTTCCCGCCTACACCTTTTCATGTTAGAATGATGTTTGTTTTTCTGTAAAACACCACAAAAACTGTGGGAGTATATTTTTCCTGGAATCAAACAAAATATTTGTGGTGACCCAAATTTAAGAAAAATAAGCCTCTCGGGTCATTAAGCTTTGGTCACTAATATTTGTTTATAATGTTCCATTTGGAATAATTGTTGACCGCAATATAAAAAATAATTTGTTTCGAGAACCACAATAAAAAAAAAAAATTCGTTGGTTTTTAAAAAGTTACCGGCTGTACAGGATATTGTTAGATGACGTTGCTTGAATGGAAGCGTCTGTTGAAATGTCCATGGAATTAATTTGTATAATAAATGTTGTGACTTTTATCTTAGTTTCTTAGCCGTTTCATTTAGTTTGTGCCCTGGCCCTTTTACAGAGCAGCTTTTGATTGTCAACTGAACAGTAGCTCTTATTGAACTTAATGGTCGTTTATGGAGGCAAAGCTGGAAAAATGTCACTCATCATTGGAATGGCATAAATGACTTTGAAATAATTCAACGGAATCAAGGTATAAAGCCTGTTGACACAATTATGGTAAACCGACATTGAAGGGATTTTAAAACCTGTTAGACCTAAATATTACGTCACAATTCTCTTGATCATTTTGGCTACCAACAACTGGACTTTATACTTATAAGCCTTTTAAGAAATTTTTCAGATAATGGGTTTAATATGCTTAATAACATGTTTAAGAGTATTTCAGGATCCTTGAAATACTCAAAGCGCCATCATGAGCATTCTGAATGTACTTTTTTGGTACTGATGTGAGCGCGACTATTTCAAAAAGATGGAAGATTACTGATAGGAAACTTTGTCTTTATCGTTTGCAGGCTAAAGATACAAAAATATATCTTTTTTACGCCATGCATATTTATGTAGAACTATATTGAAATCAAATTTCTTTGCGGGGCTAAAGGTTTCGTAAATCTTTTCTTCTTTACTGTAGTCCGGTGCGGATTTAACTTGCGCTTACCATCAAGATCTATGTGAAGCTAATCAGGATTATAAATTATTGTTTAATGGATACAGATTAATCATTACCAAGAACTGTAGGATGATTTCAGTTTAATTAGTAAACACATTATAAGGTACACATAGATTTATTAAACATTATTTCTAAAAATTGGAGAGCAAGCTAAGACATTGTCGAGAGTTTGATACGAGGCATCTACATTGTTTTTTGCTAACTTCGGTTATTTTCAATACATTTACGGCTCAACGTCAAAGATTTTAACCGTAGCTGTGTTTTATTGCTCAGAAGTATAATTACAAAACTTGGTATTGGATAAATTGTTTTTAATGAATTGCCTTGGCATTTACTGGTGAGATAATCGCAACTCCAACAACAGAAAATTTTATGTAATCAGCTATTATTTATTATTAACGAGCTTAAAATTGCACCTTTACCGGAAATTTTAATTAAAAAATTATGGTTTTATTAATGAGTAAATACAAATCATTATGAAGTAAAACACCAAAAGTCACCTTACCATTCGATACACTGAAAGCTGCCAGCACAAATAAAAGGATATGCAGAACGCGTGAGGTTGTTGAATGAGGCATGGTGCTTCGCTGTTCAATGTGAGATCCAAATGTCAACTAAAACCGGTGTCGCAGAAGTTTTTAAAGCCCCTCTACTCATCGTTATTTGTGCCAATATCAACCAAACAATTACTAAGAGTACCTGCTATTTATAACAATCACTCATAATCGCTACTAGGCAATATCGTAAAATATTTTATAAAAGCATTACACGATAACCACAAGACTAGTTTCAATCTAGATCACAAGTGTTACACTTCAGCGAATGAGTCAAAACTCAATCATATGATTTAAAATATGACTATCCTATTTTATGTGTTGTCCCTGTAGATGTAAACTTTGTTTTGTTTGTTTGTGAGCCACAGTCTCTCTAAGGGTGATATAGTACAAATTGTTTTCAAGTTATTTTGATTAGCAGTCTCAAATTATTTAATTTCAAAGCTCCTGTGATAATTGCAGTTTTATTGTTGCTATTACAGCCACAACTTTAAGATAATTACGCGGAAAAATTGCTCGTAGTTGTATTTCTAACTGCAAAAACAGGGTAATTTTTAAAAGAGAACCGGAAACTTTTTATGTATTTAAAACAATTCCGAAAGTTCTAATCTCAATAACAATTGTCAGAAAGTATTTCTTGCGGCTTGAAAGAGTTCATAGTTTTTGTTTTCCCGACCTCTGTGGCAATTAAAAGAAACAAAGGCACCCCTTCAGTCTAAACAACAAGGATATTTTTAAATTTAAGTAAGAATTACATAAACATTTAGCTGGAAGAAGATTTTGATGAAGTCTTTCTGGAAGAGCATTGAGTTGAATTTGTCTAGACGAATTTTTGAGAAAGAATAAGTAGACACTGCTCTACTTTACCTTTATGTCCGCTTTATTTTGAGTTTGGAGATTTTGAAAAAAAAAATTGTCTCTGTGAAACACCACCAGCGTTTTCAAGTTCAGCAGAAACGATATTTTTTGACGTAAATGTTTCAAAAAGTTTGAGTGTTTGGCATATGTGGAATTCAAGACATTTTCCTACTGCAGTATAAAACAAACAACTCTCTATGAAATTGTATATTGAGGACTTTGTAGTCACTCGGAACACTTGAAGTTTGAACACATTGCGAAACGAAAAAAGTTTGACAACTCCCATTCTTGGCCTCAGTCTCGTGCGTCTTGCAAATGCGCGCGGCAGCTTGGCAAGCTCTGGATTTTTATCCAAATGTTTTTTTAAAAGACTGTTTCTCACTGATTCGCTAGTCGGGTATATGCTAAAATAATTATTCACCTCAGTGTTGATGAAAGCCAAGGATATTCACCCCCACTTCGGTGAATAATTGCTAATTATCTGATTTACATTTAGCTGGAAGAAAATTTTCCCATTATCTCACGGCGACGATAATTCATTTATCATATATACTTCAAGTTTATCTGATTTACAATTTTGTATGTGGCTCATGAAAATGATTATTTTTTCTGATTCACAATCTTTAAAACTTCAAACGTGTTCTTGCATACCAAATAAGATGTCGAAAAAGTTGAACAGGGCGAAATTGTTTGTTGCTGAATACGACTATCCCAGTATTTATGAACACTCGTGTTTTGATAATGGAATAATGGAATGGAAGCAAAACGCTGTCAAACTTCTTGCTGCCTGCACAACAATACGTCTGTGAACGGAGTTTGCCGGATAAAAGGTTGTTTGTACTTGCTTTGCCTCATGCGTTGTTCTTTCTATTACTTGTAATCCTTCAGAACAGGAAGAGTGTGAGTATCGATGTAAAGAGACTGGCCCAGCTCCCTCCTTCTTGAAAAAAGTAATGTTAAAGGCGGTTTGCACAAAAACCACAGTTTTCGTAATTGGTTGTTCTTTATTTACCTTATACAGCTTACTTCTTTATGTATCTACACCAGAGAGGTGTCTAAAAGGGTAAATTTATCTTCCAATTAACAAAATCTGCAGTCATATTGTTTCTAAGTTTATGTTTAGTGAACACAATGGCACGCAGCGTTCTTTTAACACGTTTTGACTATTAATTTCTTCGTTAAAATCATTCGAAATGAGACTCTAACTGATTGTGGAGATGAACCCAAACTTTTTCCTTGTTATTTAGTGCATACTACGCATGTCAGCTCCTTCCCTTGGACGTACGGAGCACAAGGAAGTGAGCCACAACTCCCCTGAACTACGTAAAGCAGAGCTCCGTTTAGATTTGCTTGTGTACCGGGAACAAACTCCGCATCTTCGTCCACACAGACGAAGTCCTTGTTGCCAGCATGGCCATAGTGTTCTGTCATAAGATAGCCCCAGTACTCCCTAGTCCATCCGGACGGGCAGTCATTCCTAGCCGGGTACATCAACTTGGAGCTCGACTTTTTCTTTCCCTAGATAGTAATGAAACAGCCGGTTTGTGCAAAAACACAGTTGGTTGTTCTTTATTTACCTAATGTATCTAGATCTGCACAAGAAAGGTATGTGAAAGAGAAATTTAATCCTCTGGATAACTAACAAAAACCGCAGTCATTGTGCCTAAGTTTATGTTTGATGAGCACAATTGCACGTACCGTTCTTTTAACACTTTTAAAATACCGATTTATTCGTTAAAACCTACTCCAAATGAGTCTCTTATTAATTGTGTAGATGAATACATCGTTTGTTTGGATTGTTTAGTGCATACTGCGCATGTCAGCTCCTTCCCGTGGACGTACGGAGCACAAGGAAGTGAGCCATATGTTTGTATAATCTGCAAAAGAAAAAAAAAATTAACTCATAATAACGCAGCACCTTTTAAAGCAATAAAGGCCACAGTCTATTAACTTTGTCTCCAAAGCGATTGGATAATTATTTCAAGTGATAGAATAAATACAACCAATTCTACTGTGGCAGCAGTTCCCGGCAAATGTTGTAACTACATTCTGATGTGCGGCGAACTAGATCTAAAAATATCTTGTATGACATTGTAAGTTGCGTTGTGTAATTCTCGATAACTTAAATCGAATAACCGAGCAAAGTTGTTACATGTGTGGTGGTAAACCTGTTGCTATTATTATGGCATAGTTTTGAGGTCATCATACATGGAATAACGAGTTGGCTACGCCTAGGCAGTTTTTTATTGCATGGGGATATTCTCTACAAAAGAGTGTTATGGCATTTTTCGCAACAGAAAACAAAACAAAAGAATCACCAATCAAACATCAAAAGATGTAGATGGTGGTTTACGATTGGAGCGAAGCGGTCAAGAACAGAAGAAGAAAACGTTTTTACACTGCCTATACCTAAATGAAGGCTATCGTTTTTCTACTTGCGAATCTTTCATTGTAGCTGTGTAACAAATTTTGATCATTGAGTACGATCTTGGTGTTATCCATGCCTATGTTTCTCATTCGACTTTGGAAAAACTTTGTTTCAATGAGCTTAAAATACTAAGTTAGAACGAAAATAAGTAGCAATTTGCAATTGCAGCTTGACAGCTGTTACTATAAAAAGCAATGGAAAACATAAACAAGTCTAATGGTTTCATGATAGCACTCAGTGACAAACATCAAGTTACTTATTGTTTTTCAAGGCTGATTATCTTAGCTTCAAGCTCTTGCAACTTTGGGTAGTTGAGGGTCCTTGTAGGAACCATTTGCTTGTCTTCATTGCCTTTTCCAAGTGGTTCGGCAAAAGAACCCAGTGCGTACAAGAAAGCGACGAGAAGCAACGGATCTACACACCCTGTCATAGCTACCATGCGGACGGTATCTCGCACTAATACAAGGAAATATACAACCTGCTTCATTGCTGAAGATTGTATTTTGAAATGCCCACGTCACTTAAAACTCTAAACAATTAGCTGAAAAAGAAAGCCGCACTAGACACACCAATATGGAAACTACTACAATGTGAAACGACTAAGAAAACATTACAAAACAGACTTAGCAGCCGGGGGTTTTAGTTATTACAAGTATCCTTGAATCTAAACAACTTAGTAAAATCATTTAAACATAATTATTGCATCTGATAGGATATGAAACCATCTTGAAAATCTAAATGAATCATTACGTAATGCGGTTTCGAAACTGAAATGTAATCTGCAGCATTGATGAAATCGATCTGTTGTTAATTTTTTTGTTGGGGGGGGGGGATGCACCTCAAATTTGCGCGGGACAAGTGTCAGCAGTCCTTAAAAAATACATAATTTGGCGTATGCTGTTCTCGTGGGAATAGAGAAAATGGTTATAAATAAACATTCATAGGCAAATAGTATTCATTGTCTTAAAGGGGCTATTCTATGCTTTTGAGTACAGGGTTCTAATTTCAAGTTTAAGCGGAGGAATAACAAGCGGTTGCCGAGCAAGAGTAGTCGTTAGATTCTTTGGCATCGAGATCGTCGATTTGGCTTTCGTTTTATAAAAAAGGACAAGCTGCTGATATCAGTTTTCATTTTTTACCTTTTTCAGTGTTCTGGCTGTTGGTGAATTGTGCTGGCGGTCATGAGTTGACGCTAAACATTCCGCCGCTCACAGGTCACGACCTTGTTAAAACTGCAAACTCTTGACTAATAACCGGTTTATATCAGCCGTTTCTAAACGGTTTTCGCTTGCAGAAATCGCTACTTGAAATTCTAAACTTGACTGATTCCGAGGAAAAGAAAGAGACTGATTGCAGTCTAAACAAACACATGAAACATCGACAAGGTCAACATTTGAAAATGACGAATAACAGTTGGTCACAGAAATCCAGACTTGCTCTCAACTGACAATTTTATTAGTTACCTTGTTGTCTTACAACCATACTGAGACTGTTATAATTACATCAGCTGCTCAAATATAATTAACTGACACGTCGAAACCATTGTTGCAATGAGATTTTGTTTCTTGGCGAATAGCTGAATGTTCGAATGTATAGAACGTCAATCCGTACCAGTTCACTTTTGTTTTGATGAAATACAAAAAAAAGCGATTGCTTTCGTTTGTAAAATGTGGGACTGACAATTCATTTCAACTTTACCGTTTCGCTATTCCATAGAAACATCCTGGGCTGCAGCAAGTGACCACTGAAAGTACAAACACGAAGCAAAACTCATGGCAAAATTCTTCTCACCTTTGACTCTCGATCTTTACCTTGAGGAGAGAGTACGCAGCAAATGCAGAATCGGAGGTAAACCGCCCGGATATCTTCCACTTCTTCCAGAAACTGTGGGCATGTTATTCGATCTTCAAGTAAAGGCGTTCTCGGTCTTATATCCGAACGGCTTCGATCCGACCGGCCCCTCCCTTAAATCCGCGCCTGTTGAAGCATTAGCAAAGTTATAGCTGAGCTGTCACCAGATGTAATTTGATTAATTTGATTAGTTGGGTGTCTTTAAAGAGCGTGCCAAACTCCCGCCTTCTCAAATGCTTGGGGGCAAACAGCTCAACTACTTGGTTTAGGTCCACATTAGCTGCAGTGTATATGGAGAAGGGCCAAGGATAAAAGCCTCTCTTGACCCATGGTGGCTCTAGCATACGTTTGAAGGCGCCTTAGTGCACTCTTTCTTTTTTCTTTCTTTTTCTTTTCCTTTTTTCTTTATTTTTTGCCAGATTAGTATTTTCTGAGTGGAACTCTTCAGACAGCAGGGGAAATGTGAAATTTTCCGATTTTTATTGCTTCGAAATTTGCTGGATCATTGTTTAATCCTAGTCTGCAAAAAGATCAAATCGCTCGAAGATTTTAAAAAATGTTCAGTAATAATACTTTTTAATTAAAGTGGAGCTACAACTACGACTGAAAAACCATCAATGGTCTCATTTCCTCTTCGGCTCGCAACACAGCTTGTAAATCAAACATTTACCAAATCTTGGCAAAACTTGCTCCATTTTGTTCATCACAAAAAAACTGACCAATGAGAGTTTTCTGAGAAACGCAAAATTCCTGAACGGATTTGAAGTATGAAGAGGCGACAGTCCCTTCTTTCTGGCTCTTGCTCCATTTGCTTTTTACTCCCGTCAACCCGTCCATTTCCTCTTCTCGGAATCCTATTTGATAATAACGCTTGAATTTTCGATCTCGCGGAGAAAGAAGGGACTGTTTTGCAGTCTATATTTCATCTTGCCCGTTTATAAGCTGAAAAATGTCCATCTAACCTGAAAGTATGATCAGTTGTGAACGTTTGATCAGTTGCTAAAGGGTTAAAAGAAACATTGATATAACCCATGTTTAAGCTTATGCTTTGTGGGTGGAACTTAATTCTGCTTTAAGTTGATTTTATCTAAGGATTTGTTTTAATCGCTTACGTAAATGAATGAGGAAAGAAAACGAAAAATAAAACAAAGACAAAAGCACAAACAAAGGCGTTTTTTTACTGTAGGTCTCAAGACAATATGTACAATTAAAAAAGCTCACCATCTGCAGAAATTGGATTGCTTTCTTTCTTTATTTAGTCATAATATCGTGTGCATAACCACTAACAAGGAACTGATTTGTAGGTATTTTCAGTTAGTAACATGTAGTGTCTATCAGTAGGAAGGGATAGGAGGCCTTCGGAACGGACCAGTTGATCTCGAGGGGGGCGGGTGGAGAGGAGGGGATGGAAAAATTTATAAAAAAAATTTGCACGGCCATCCCTAACCAAAAAAAATGCTTTACGAAATCCTATAAAGAGAATGTACTGAAACGGGAAAAAAAATTTGTTTATTCTGAAGCTTGACTGTAGAAACGTATCTGCAGAGAAATCATTCTTCCATCCCACCTCCATCCCCCTCCCCCCTACTCCCAAAGAGATCAACTGGTTCGTTCCTTAGATGTTTTTATTATAACCTTGACAATGTTGCACCCTAACTTAAGACTTTCCCGTTACCGTTGTTAAGGTTACTGTTCAGTTTGAGCGATGTTTAAGCAGGGGTACGTAATTGGGTGCTAGCATAACTTAATACCTCAAGCTTCATGTTTAGGGACGGACCAGTTCATTTCGTGGGGGGTGGGGGGGGGGGGAGTGGAACAATTTTTAGAAAAGAATTTGCAGGGCCATCCGGACAGAAAAAAAAAATTGCATACCGAAATCCTATAAAGAGAATGTATATGATAACTGGCAAAAGAATTGATTTTTTTTCTGAAGCTTCACTGAAAAAAAAAATGCAGAGAAATCATTCCTCCTCTCCTCCCCTCCCCCCCCACCCCCCACGAGATCAACTGGTCCGTCCCTTAAAAAATCTTATAATGGCCCACTAGCAATAAGGACATGCTAGAAATAAAGCTTGTTGATGCAAACAATCTTTACTTTTAGTATGTCCCTAGTGGGCCAATATAGGTAAGAATGAAGCTTTAACCCTATCTAGCCCGGGCTTTTTGGGGATGTCACAGCCCGGAGGGGGGGGGGGGGGGGGAATCCCCCCCCCGCC
>JAOBRD021075065.1:17825-27998 GCA_027575215.2 Hydrozoanthus sils | reverse complement strand
TTGGGAGTTGATCAAGTCAAGTATGCTTTGGTGGATGAAAAGCCAAATTCTCCCAAACTGTTTATGTAGAAAGTATGAGACTCAGTTGGGAGAATTTACCAACACAACATTTGTCGTGCTTGGGGCTTAAAGGGTTAAATATACTGCAGAGTGATCTAAGAAATAATTATGGCTATATACACTGAGCACAATCAGAAGGAAGGCAGCATGGAGTTCTCCTCATAAGTTGTATCAGGTGATATATTTCCATGAGAATTCATCACTTTGCTCAGATTTATCCTTATCTTATACACATATTATATATACACTTATTTTACCTCAATTATTGTCTCCTCCTTTGGAGCAATATTCTTCTCCACATCTTCTTTCAAACGTCTCAGCATCATTGGTTTTAAGAGCTGGAATTGATCAATAACATACTTAACATCCAACTTGTTAAATATACTGCAGAGTGATAAGAATGGCTATGTACACTGAGCATAATCAGTAGGAAGGCAGCATGGAGTTATCCTCATAAGTTATATCAGGTGAGATATTTCCATGAGTGTTCATCACTTTGCTCTGTACTATCTTTTGCTAATGCACACATAACATGTGATGGTCCTTAGAAACAAGTTCCTTCATTTTTTTTGGAAAATTTCACAAAAAGTCATAATGTCTAAAATTACTAAAATAAAGCTCTTAAGATGCACAGTCAAATAGTCACAGAGTTCTTTTTAGCACCAAACCTTTCAAACATTTGTAGCCATTGCTAGCAAAAATTAAAATTTATAAGACAAAACCAAACAATTTATCCTGCAGACCCAATGACACTAAGGAGAAAAATTCTTAAGGTTCCAAAATTAATTAGGTGAACATTTTTTAGTCTGCTGAAAAATAAGCCTGCATTCATATAACATTTTGTGAACCAGCTGTTGTGAAAGACCAGTATATTCTGAGCCCTTTTTCCTTTCCATAGTTTTGAATTTATCTCTATCACTAATTAATGAACAAACTACTCAAGAAAATTAAGATGAATCCTTGTTCAAGCGTGACAAGATTAAATTCTTAAATCTCCACACTTTCATTTTTCACTTGAAGTTACTTCGCGTCTATGAACTACAAATTTCTACTAAACAACTCACCATCTTTAGTTTCTCCACTTGACTCTCAGTTTTGAGGTTTCCAAACTCCATGAGAAAATGGTGCTGTGAAGGAAACTGGGCTGGTTCAAGGAAGTTCAACAGACTGAAAAGTTCTTCAACATTGTTCTGCAGCGGAGTTCCAGTTAACAACACACGATGCTCCTACAAACAAAAATAGAACATTCTTTAGAAAACAGAAAAATAAAATTTGTGCTTTTATCTCAATGCACTTGAAAAGCGATTGGGTTTGCGCTGACTTTGGACATATCGTATAATTTATTTAGACTTAAGTCAATTTAATCCAAATTGTATTGTAACTTAGGAAAATGGATGATCTAAAATTTTAGAATACACAGGATTTACCAGGGTTTCTGATATGACCAGTGCAATTTTGATTGGAAGTCAGATAAATTGTTTGGCTAAATGTCAAAAAAAATGCAATTTCCAAACTTAAAAACAAACACTAATTAAAACTATACTTGTTTGAATTCTATAGGTTTTGCTGTGTCTGATCTCAACCGATTGGTCACCATTTTGAAAAAAAATAAAAGCAAGCAATGCATATTGCCATGTCACACAATTATCAAGGATTGTGTGCACCAGTAAAACTTAGCCAAGGCTTTCTATAATAACAACTTTTTTAGCCATACCCCTAAAATGTTCACTGAAACCTCGTTTCTGTACTATGATAAAAGCTAATAGTTCGTCCATAGCTAGTTTGCTATTGTAACACAGAATGAAACTAAAATTTAAAGTAAGACCAGCTGAGCCTAGGATCTGCAATGTGAGTTGGATTAAAAAGTTGGTCATCAAAAATGCAACCTTACTACTGAGCTGTACTGTCAGCTACTGTACCACTCTATAAAAAGCAACAAAAGATCTATTACCACAAAGTGTCTTGCCAAAAAATGGAAAACAGCATACATCAACAAGCACATCTCCAACTGCATCAAATGTATTTTCAATAACTCTAAATTGTGATGTTACCAAACAGCTATATGTACCAGTTAGATTGCAATCAACAACAGACCCTGATCTAAAAGAACAGATTAAAGAAACTGTACCATGTTAAGGTTGTTGAGACCTTCAAGCAATTTGCAGTTCCTGTTCTTCAATCTATGAGCTTCATCAATTACCACACATCTCCATGGCACAGTGCTGAGTTGTACATTATCAGCTAAAAAACAAGTGAAATTGATTGAAAAAATCTACTTTATACATTAAAAACAGTTGAAAAGAACACTATCATCACAAGCTTTTTAACAACTTCATCAAGAACTGCTGCCTGCTTCATTTTTAAAATAAAAACTTTATTCTGAAGGAATTATCCTAAAATCAGGGTTAGCTAAGAGAAAATTATAAAAGCATTTAACCATAAAGTGAGTTACTTTGTTGTTGAATCTCTAAAGAGTATAAATAAAAACCTGCTACACAAAAACAAGAAACTTTCCACAAATAAAAAATCAACAAATAAAAATATTTTCTTCAGTCACTGCATGTAGAACTTTTTAATGTTAACAGCATTTTATGTTCAGTTGTACATAAGGCATGCATTGTAGCAAGAAATGCATTGCAGTAATTAAGATATCAACAAGGAATATAGCACAAGACTGATTAAAAACAAAACAACACTACATCACTTTCAAAAAAGTTATTTTTAACATTCCTACCAATTTGTTTTGTATAAACCCTTTAAACCCCAAATATGCCAAATGGCATTGTGCTTTAACTTTTCCCATGAACTAAACTGTTACCAGTTTAGAAAAACTTTGCTTTTCATCTTCAGGTATTTTCTATGTTTGAGTAATTTCTATTTATTATTACCAAGTGTCTTATAATGAATGAGTTATTTAATATAACAAGTAAAGTTAGATGTTGATAAACTGGCTGGGGCTGAAAGCATTAATATTTAACTACAGATTCACTCACCTATAATGATTTCATATGTGGTGACAAGAGCTTCAAACTTGAAGATCCCAGGTATAGGTTGACCCTGTAAAAAAGTACGGAAGATCAGATGCCTTGTCCAAGACTTCATTAAACTTTTTCAAATGTGTTTAAAATGAAAGGCTAAAGTTTTTTTAAAAGTATTTTAAAATTTCAACAATGTGGTCATCTTCAGGTAATGCTTGAAAATTAGCATACGCTTGCTAGTTAAGCCTACTAGGTAATTCCCAAGGGGAAGAGTTTTACAGTGAAAGAATGTACTTGTCTGTTTAGAGTTGGTTTATTTCGTTCAATGAACAGGCCCTCTACTATTCTTCTAAAGGTGTTAGGTTCATAGAAGATAATATGCCAATTATAACAGTGTTTAGGATTTGTGGTGAGGTGTCAAAAGTGTAAGATGAAACAAAAACTTAAAAAAAGTTACAGGTTGGCATCTGCATTATCTTACATGCTCATCTCTGTAGTAGAATTCATATTCCTGAATAAGATGGCGACTTGATGAGCTGAAACAGAAAAGAACAGGGAATAAGCAACCAAATTTGTAGTTTATCTTCCAAAGGCAACCCCCTACCTATTTTGGGACCAAATTCACTCAAAAGAATCCTCACTTTATAACATTTTGGTCTCAAATAAAACTTTTGTCAAGTCTTTGCCCACATCAGAAGCTCGTCAAATTTGATAACTCTGTGCACATAACTAGTGCCAAGCATTTTATTTTGATCAGTTTAGCTTTGAATTTGAAGCGCAACACCATTTTGAAATGTAATGTATTAAGGTTAGTCTGGGCAGTCTCCACTCTCAATGAATACAACAGCAAAAAATGAGTGAGGGTCTGTCACTACAACCATAACATGTCAAATTTATAAACAGCGGCGTGCAGGAAATTCAAACCATAGAACTGATCAAATATCAAATTTTGAAATCTGGTTGCAGTGCCAGACCCCCTCTCGCTTACTGTTATTGCATTTTTTCTGAGTGGAGACTGGCACTGCAACCAAGTTACCTCACAATAAGTCAGTTCCACGTTTCACAAACACAAGCACATGCTGGGATAAAATGAAATATTCATCAAACTTGAGAAAGAAATAATAATGAATTCCTATCCCACTTCATTGCGTTCCTTTGTTTAAGTTTCATGAATTTTACACTCTATCCCAACACGTGCTTGTGTTAATGAAATGTCAAACTGGCTTATTCAAATTCAAACCAGAAAACTATAAAAGTAAATTGCTTAACGTTAGATATATGCACAGAATTACCAAATTTGAGCTGCTTATATGGAGACTGACTTTATTTCAAGTTTTATTGAGACTGACTATTTTTGAGTTTTATCGAGACTGACATTTTGGAGTTTTTTTTAATTGAAACCAAGAATACTATACAATGGGGTATCCCTTAAGTCATCCACTCATATTCCCACAGGATCACCTCAGGTTGTGAGCAAACAATAAAAGTTGTTAAATCATGACTAGTTGTGACATAAATCGAGACCAGGTTACTAAAGATTTATTAGTCTTTTACTCAATTCCCCTTCCCCAGCTTTCAACCCCTACAACAAAAGTTTTTTTACCTGCCATGGTACACTACACAATTAATTTCACTCCAAGTTTCAAATTCACGTTGCCAGTTAGAAATGGTTGATAATGGAGCAATAACAAGGAAAGGTCCTCGAATTCCATATCGCTAAAACAAAATACACAATTACATAGTTTAAAGACTGATCCAGTTTACAAATTGAATGAATATAAAAACTTCAATACTAAGCTAATAAATTCATCAATCTTCAATAGCTAATAAGCTCATTAAAAAGAAACTAAGTCCAAATTAAAAAATTGTTTTTTCACTTCTGCTTACCTAAAAACCTTAAGTGCAAATAAATGCAAATGGTTCTCTTACTCAAAAAATAAGAAAGCAATAATTATAACTTAATAAACAAATGCTAGGAGAAGCTGTGGAAATGAGTCAATAATTAAACATTTAACAACAATTCAAAAACTAGCTTCGATGTTCAATCTGTTGAAGTTCGTAAAAACAGAAATGCTGTAGAAAAAAAAATTAAATTTTCAATAGTAAAATGTTTTTAATGTCTTTTTACCTGGAGATTGTTGAGAGTAGTTCCACTAGTTAGTTATGTCTACAAATTTTACCAACCAGTAACATAGTTCTCAAAATGTGATGGACTCAAAATCAGTGCAAATTCTCACCTGCAGTTCACAAAGAAATGTAATAGACTGTATGGTCTTTCCCAGGCCCATTTCATCAGCAAGAATAGAGTTTTGCCTACAAACAAATTCATCAATTATTGATTGACTGCACAACTAGAGAAATGACAAAACAGTACACTAATATAGGTATGAGAGACAGTAGTTGCAGTCAGGGTTTTAGGGGTATGGCTAAAAAAGTTGTCATTATAGACAGCTGCAGCTAATTTTTATTGGGTATACACAATCTTTAACAACTGTGTGACTATGCTACGGTATGTATCACTGTGCTTTTGTTTTTCTTGTAAAAAGGTGATCAACCATTTGAAATCAGACACAGCTTAACACCTAAAGAGTTCAAACAAATGTAATCAAGTGTTTATTCCAAGCTTGCAAATTGCATCCACTTTGACACTTAGCTATATAATTTTCATTTGGCTTCCAACCCTTAACCTGCTTTAAAGTTATGCCCAATATTTCACAAAAACCAATAGCATGCTGGCCAAGTTCACAGGTTTTTTTTTTTCAAGCCTTATCTAAAACCCTGGTATTTTTTGGAACAGAAGTTAGTACCTGTTTAACCAGCTAAAAATGAGCCAGTTAAGGCCCTCCAACTGATACTCTCGAAGTGTGTTTCCATTACTGTAGACCAAAGATGCATCAAGCTTTCTCCACTCATGAGGATATGGTCGAGGGCGGTACTAGAAAAAAAAATTAAACCTCATGCTCAACACATTAAAATGTGTAAAACAATCATTTAAACACTTTATTACGTGAAATTTTCACAACCATTAATTTAGAAATATAAAACAATCCATATTTAGCGACACTTTAAAAAAACCTAGCAGTTTTTTGTAAATTTTGGAACATAAGTCATTTTATTTTTGCAATTTCACAAACTGAAACTTTTTTTCAATTAGAGTATTCAAAACTATTTCAAAGACAACAGAACATTAAAGTTAATCAATTATCTCATGGTGTGGCGATTCCATATCACAAGTGACCACATCATTTCTGCTTTTAATCTGAAAATGACTGAAATGTGTATGCACACATTCTAACACATATTTATAATCAACTGTAGAACAGCGGTATTGCAAGAAATGGACCACATAGCAGAATTTCATATTGTACTCACTTTAATTTAGCAACAGTTTAAATTAGCAACAGTTTTAATTTGGTGACACTCAATTTTGGTACATTTTATTTTAGCCATTTTAAAAATGCCTCTACAGGATGGTTTCTATCAAGAACAAGTAAGCCTGCATTTAACCCAAACAAAACTGCTTTTACAAATTTAAAACTTTAAATAAGGCAAACAGTTTTCTAGTCCTTTGGGCTAACATATTAACTAGCAGTGTGCACAAAGTAATCAGAACCACTTGGTCAGAAATTTTTCAAATTTTGGTTTAGAAACAACTGAATTAGATTCCATTGGTCTGCTATTTTGCTCATCATTTCCACACATTTGATCTCAATATTGTTTTCATTCAAGGTAATAAAAAGGAGGAAATGGGTAATTCTATATTGACCTCTGTACAATTTATTACCTGCCTGGCAGCAGGAGGCAAAGGTTCTCGATTCTTGTAGAACTGTTTGATTTTGGCCTCATCAACATCAGCCTATAGGTTGAAAACATGAAAAAGTTGTTCAATACAAAGTACTATGTTCAAGATTTTCAACAAAATCACAATAACAGCTGTCAAGATAAAATGAGAAGAAATGCCTCTGTCTGTGTAAAGACTATCACATCAAAATGCCAAAAATAAGCTTAACCATTTCAACCCAAAGCAATTTATCAGCATCTATCGACTCTTTTAACACATACATAATATGTTATATTCTGTAAAGAAAAACTGGTTATAGAAAAAGTATGGTTTCTATTTTGGGAGAATTTAGCAAGTACCAATTTGGCACATATGGAGCTGGAAGTGTTAAATGAGGTTGTTTAATTGATGTTGAAACATAGAGAGCAAAAAGGCTCTGAAGTGAAAAGAACATCACTTATGGAGATTACACTAGTCCTCTTAACTGCAAGCAACCATACAAATTACCAAAATAAATCCTGAATATTTAACAGATTTGTCAGCAAACTACTCACTTCTAACTCCCAAGTGCTGTCCTCATATGGCAAAGATCTCCATTTCACTAAATAGTGGGTGATTGTCTTTAAAAAAAGAACATGTTTTAGGCCTCTTCACATAAAGTGAGTTGTCCTGGCAAGCTGAGATATCTTGGCTTGCCAGGACAATAATAAGCTAACATATTATACATGCAAAAACGTCACCCTGCCTGGCCAAGACAAGTTCAATGTGGATTATATTTTTTCACCCAGTTTTTCAAGTTCTGGATGTTTGTTGAACACAGTCAATTTCCTCAATATTAATTAAAAGTGTTTGACACTGATTAAAAATTGTTTTTTCCTAAACTGATGAAGAGCCAAGTTAGGCTTGAAACGTTTAGGAAGAACCGATTTTTACACAGTGTCAAACACTTTTACTTAAGAGTTACATCGTGTGTCAACTCGAAAACTCCACAAGCTGGGAAAGCCCGCCTACAGGTAAATGAAAAGGCAAAATACAATTGAGACAGGAAACCTGCTTCAAACACTTGATACACCACAAAAATTTTGAATTCATTGATACTATTTCAAAAACTATTTTTAAACTTAACATCCTAAACAACTTTAATAACCCATTAACAACAAAACTCATGAAAAAAGCAATTACAGTTATTCGTTCAGACAGTGATAAATCCCACTGTTTTACAGACCCAGATGCAATAGAAATTTATTTCAACATCTAAGAGGCAGTGGACGTAACCTCATATTATGGAACTGTGTTAGGATCATTCATTAAAACTTGGAACAAACTAATTTTAAAAGGTTTAAAAGTTAAAAACCACTAAAAGATTTAAAACTTTTTAAGCCTTTTAAGATCAGTTTATTCTACTGATGACATTAATATAAGTTTGTCGGAAATAAACTGCTTCTATTAACCCTCAAGTTCAAAATGAGTTTAACACATCATCATATTTCTAAGCTTATCAGATAATAGATCAATTATGGTTTTATAATCTCAAATTCCACACTTTTTAGTCTATTCTAGCTTACTGAGCTACCTGGAAACAAGTAATATTTACTTTTATCAGCAACAAATGTTGTGAACTTTGTGTGTTTAAATTTAAAGTTAGTGACCTGCCAGTGGCCAAAATAATGGTTAGTATGTTCAACTTGTAATCCTAGGGTCGTGAGTTCAAACCCCATTCAGACCACTGTGTTGTGTATAAGATCGTACCTCTCCAGTGCCTTGCTCCACCCCAGATGAAACATCAAGCACACGATCAACTTCAATATAATCAGAATTGAAGGGCTCGTCATCAATCTGATAATTCAATACCAAAAAATCATCATCAGCAATGCCATTTCAAGAAAGTGGTCATTGTTCTGATTTAACTAAAACCAATTTTCAGCTTAATTCTAAGAATTAAAGCTGTTAAAATTCAGAAAAGTGTTAAACTGTTTAATTTGATAAAACAATAACAGCTTAAAATGTCAAGCCTACTTTCAAGACCTGCAATAGAATGACCGTACCATTACAAACTCTGGCTATTATTGGTGCATACCATATTAGGCTTCAAAAAAAAAATTCAATTGTAGTTTATTGTTGTTAGCTTTTGAAAACAAGTCATTTCTACTGCTTTACGAAAATTGGGCACCAAGGAAATTTAAAAGGAAAAAGCATTTTACACCTAACAACCCAAAATCACAACCAACACTTTTCAAAATGACTTAGGCTACATACTTTTCTTGTAACCATTTTTGTTTTCAGAGAATTATTCATCTTCTGTTTTCTACCTTGTTTGATAAACTCCTATTTTAACATAGTGCAATGAATAACTTTGTAAGTGGTATAAAAAAGAAGTTAGATGTTGATAAACCTTTTAAGACTGAAAGGATTAAACTTAATTCAAGAGGTATTTTCTACTGATTTAATTCAAAGTTTGTTTGAATGCTCCAATTTTAACCACTTTTTTATATTTTTCGAAACACCACTTTGGCATTCAAGAAGTGTTTTACCTAAAGTGGTTTGCTTGTTAACACTTTAGATACAAACTGATTAAAAAAGGAGCTAGTTAATCCCATGGAGACTGCCATGTTGCACAATTGTCAAAAGAATCAGCTCTATTGCCTAGTTCAGACTGTTTTATTGCTTACATTTTTTGCAAAATTATCCAACAGAATAAACATATGGTTTTCCTTAAGCAACTTAAAAGCAAAAAAAAACTGCATTTTGTCATTATAATATCACATATCAGATCACAAGCACACTGAATGCAGCTCCCTTAGCATCTATCTTGCATGTTTTATAAATTATCATTTAGGTTACAGCTTAAGAAAACATCCTCAAAACTACAATTCCTGGAATCCCAAACAGATGTTCCATTAAAAAGAGAGTGCAGTTTCCCTTTAAATCACCAAATAAAGCATGTGATTTAGATTAAGTCCAACGGCTTTAATGTGTCTCAATTCATACTGATTTAACTCTTTTAAAAACTGCCTGGTTTCTCGGGTCTCTTTCTTGTCTCACTTGCCAGAATAATTGGTCTAGTTAGTTTGACAACTTAATGAATGAGAACTTTTGAACTATGAAAACTTGCTAAACCATGAACCCTGGGCATGGTTCCTCAGAACCCCCGATTAACTTAAACCTGGATTAGGATAAAATTCAAACAATAATTTCTTTAAAAGTAAAGCTTTGATATGTGTACAGAACACAGATCAGATTTACCAATAAAACAAACAGATCAACCCAAAAATCTCAGCCAGAAGGTAGGAAACAGGAACATTGGTTAAAGGTTAACTACTGGGTTTTGAGGAACCAATGAACTACTGAAGATGA
>JAOBRD021075065.1:0-17725 GCA_027575215.2 Hydrozoanthus sils | reverse complement strand
CCAGAAGGTAGGAAACAGGAACATTGGTTAAAGGTTAACTACTGGGTTTTGAGGAACCAATGAACTACTGAAGATGAAAATATGAATTCTCCAAAACCTATTTAATGGAAAGTAATGGCCCAAGATGGGAGAATTTACCAATACATCTGAGACTGAAAGGAATAATAGTAGAGGTAGTATATTTCAGTGTACTAACATCTTTTAAACATTATAGGAATAGCTTTCCTCACCTCAGCAAGAAAGGATAGAGCTGTGAGCTGTTTGGCTTTGAATCTCTTGATCTTCATTTGTATTCTCTTGTCACCACGAGCAAGTTTTTCTGCCGTTGCCCACTCACAATGAAGATAAGAACTGAAAATTTCCAGAATAACTGGGTGAGTGCAACTTTTGTGTAATCGCTAATTATAAAATACTGTATGTGAACCTTTTAAATGGTATCCATATTTTTTAGCACATTGTATTTCTAATTATGGTGCCCTCTATATCCAAAAAACCACGAAATGATATATTATTACTGATATCATAACAAAGTTGATAATTAAAGTTGATGAACCTGTACACTGAGAACTGCTAAGGGTTCAGAATGAACAATAGAATATGATGAGTTGCTAATTTTAATTTAAGGTAACATTTTTGTTTGACTGTTCTCAAATTTCTTATACCACTCTAATCAGTTTTTAGACACATCAGAGCTTTGCTGAGCTTGTTTTAAAATATGTACTTATGTAAAATATAATGACAACAAAGTTGCAATCTGAATAAAACAGTATCAAACTGTAATCAAAAAAGTATATTTAGATGAAAAGGTCATTTTATTTAAAAATGATAATAATTTACAAGTCTGGATAATATAACAACATTAACTATAAGCCTATCAGACAATATTATATTATTTATAGGCCTGGATAATATTATATAATTTACAAGCTTGGATAATCAAGTTATGTTATTTGGCTGAAGTTCTTTGACAAAACAGAAGCTCATGAACAACACAAATATCACAAAAGCAAAATGATTATAACCATTCTGGTCACTTTCAATGATAAACTTTAATTCATTTCACAAACTGTGTCATAATGAATACTTTAATTTTAGAACTATAAGACAAAAATAAAACTTTATTTACTGTACTTACTAATTCTTAAATTTGACAAGAAACTCCTCCACTGTTTGTCCATCAATGCTCTGAATAGAGATTGGCAATATGATCAAAAGTTTTACAAAATATTTCTGGATAAAATAACATCCCAAAAAACAAAAGAAACAAAAATTTACTCATCGACAATCAACTTCATTTTAAGCTGTTATCGTCACAAATAACTTTGAATGTGGTTACTTTAGACCCTAGTCTTTTTTTCAAAAGCATATCGTAAATAAATTATATTTATATTACACTTTTAGACACATTTTTTTTTTGAAAAACCCAAATGACAATGTAAACCTATGAAAAATGTGAATTAAATATATACAGTATATATAAAACTATATTTGTAAATGAAGAAAAATAAAGTCAAACAAAATACTTACTTTTCAGCCAAAACTTACTAACACCAAAGGATTAAACAGCCACAAAAAATCTAAAGTTGTTTGCAACAACCTTTCAACACTTCTGCTGACAAAGACTTGACACTGCTCTAAAACCAATATTCAGGGGCATCATAGTCTAGACATACTTTCATTTAAATTTCCAAAGTTGGTGATACTGACCCTATCTAAAAATACATCCTTATGAATGGTGACCTCTGGAAATTTTAATTAATGTGCAAACAATATATACAAGTATACATTACAAATAATTTTTTTGAACTTTCAATCAATTTCACAACCTTTTCTTTTCTTTGTCTTGTTGACAGTATCTTCTCAACAATCATGGTTTCTTCAATTTCCTCCTGAATTGGAACATCCGGCATTAACACCTGTGAACTTCCGGTTTCCCCAGGTTGTAGATGTGAAGAGTGATCTTTTTCTCCTTCCTCTTCAGAAAGGTTATAATCAAAGTCATCTTTGTAAGTCTTCTTTCTACATTCTCTGAGTGATCGCCGCTACAGAACAAACTTCATATGAATATTGATTGAAAACAAAAAAGCATTACTCTATATCTAAATGACTTATTTGTTACACTTAACAAAATATTAACTGGTTTAAATTTTCAGTGTTTCACAACAAAAGCTTTGGTTTGACAGTTAAGATGAAAACCCTAGCCTAAAACAAAATCCTCATAACAAATTTTTTTCCCAAACCCTATAAAAACAGCTTTTTAATTAAGCACTGATAGAGCAAAATCATAAAAAGCTCTGATATTATCTAGCAAATGTAAATTGTTTAAGTTTTACAAGTTGTTAAATAGGTGATAAGCAACACTCACAGTGATGTTGGAGACAGTATCTTCTGGTATCAAGTCAACAGGAGAAGATGGGGGTGTGGGTTCTGCATCAGATGACTCGCGTCTATTTTTCACTGGACTTGGTTTAGCTAGCACAGTTGCTGGTGGCCTTCAAACAAAGCACAAAAATCACTAAGATTCATTATTTATAATACCTTCCCAGATGATAAAGTTCTATTTTTCTGAACACTGCAAATATGAATTAAGTTCATACATTGAAAATCAATATACAACATATGTAATATATACAATAGTATCTATAGATACATAATCACTTGTGTCATCTTATTGTGTAAATATAATTCATACATATCACACCTTGATGAAGTGTTCCACACTGTAGAAGGTGGCTTTTGAACAATGGATGGTGGTAATTTAATTGGTTCTATCGACCTGGGTGGCCTTTCAACAGGTTTCATCGGCCGGGCTGGTTGCATCATCGACATTGGTGGATAGTTCATCGGGGAATGACCCTCATTATTACGGAGCGCAGCCTTTGCAAGTGCTTCGACTGCAATGCGGTTTGCTTTGTCTTGGGGTAACTGTTGTCGCATCATGCGAGCTTGCTCCCCTTGTTGCACTGGGTAACCATGTTGTATCCGTTGTTGTTCTTGGACAACATAAATACGATAGAGTTGACTGAATTGATGTTGCATTTGTTGCAATTGAGGGTGCTGTGGGTCAACGTTCGATTCACGCAATCTCTGAATTTCTTGCTGAAGTCTTTGCATTTGTAGCAAGATTGCAGAGGTCTTCACATGCAACAGCTCCTGAGGAGATGTTGCCATGTCCTGAAAAGGGTATCGCATCCCTGTCGACATTGCTGACATAGGGAGTTGATTAGGTCCTGGGTATACATTATCATTCCCTTGCCTCTGGCCTGACATAAATGGATCAACTGATGTGTTTGGCAACTGCTGAGAACTGAATGGCACCTGTTGATCCATTGACATTTTATTTGGTGAATTTCTATGCATTCCCATGTGTTCATTTCCTCCAAAGAAGGGGTTATAACTCTGTGAGTTATCACCTGGATTAGGAAATGTGGATTTTGCCTGTTGTCCTTCCATTCCTGCTCCAGCTGTTGAGCTTTGAGGTACAGGTAAGTGATGCAACCTGCCCTGTGTTAAATCCTGCTGATTTAATTTCATGTCTTGGCGCATGGAATAATGTCTTAAGGCTTGTTGTGGGCTAGTTTGCTGCTGCTGAGGCGGTGATATCTGCTGTGTCTGTTTAACACTCGAGTCTTTGGGTGACACATTTGAAAAAGAAATGTTTCCGGATTGATTTGAAGCCTGTAGTTTCGGAGAATGAGAAGATAGAAATCGATCTGATTGTGGAGAATTCATTGAAATCGACGATGGGTCTTGGTTCTGAGCAAAGTGTTGAAGTCTTGGATTGGGAGATGAAGCGCGAGGAAAGCCGAAGCCAAATGGCTGCCTAAAAGGGCCTCCTTGCTGAAATGGCTGTTGAGGAGTTCTCTGCATGAACGATGGATGATTCGAGGGCGAGTTAGCACCTTGTGACCATTGAGGCATCGAGATTTGAGTACGGCTTTGTGAAAACTGCTCCGCAGTGCGAGGCTGTAATTGCGTTAGCTGTGGCTGAGAGTTCTGCTGCATATTGGCAAAAGACTGGTGTGAAGTTGAAGAAAGAACAGGATCGTTACCGAAGTGTTGCAGCTTTTGGTGCGGAGCATGTTGTAAGAATTGCGAAGGACCTGTTGGCATACCCCGCTCATCAAAATGCTGTAACTTTTGCAAATTTTGTTGGCTTGTGTTTGGTTGGGAGTTTTGAGGAAAGCCCGGAAATGATTGTGGCATCTGAATTCGGTCCTGCACTTGTGAACTTGGGCTATTAAAACCAGTAAACGGTACTCCGAGAGCCAGATCATCAAGCCCATTATTGCCTCCCTCGAACATACCGAAAGGGTCAGCCATTCTTTGATTGCTTTCAACTTTCGTTCGCAGACCGTAACGGGGACGGTCTACGCTATCAAGTCCAAAACTGTTACCTCAAAAAGTAGTCCACATTTTCTGTTCTTTTTCTTTACTCTTCCATCGGAGAGGCCATACAACCACCAAAGAGTCCTTGAAACGTCCGCTTCTATTGAGAAGCACTCGCTCAACACTAGAAGTCACGAAAGAATAAAGACAAGTTAAGGACTGTAGTTATAATCCAAGCGAAATGCAAAAAGAAAGTTAATTAGCGGTAATATGATATGTAAACAGGCAGAGTAAAACGACATACACACAACGAACTACGATCTAAACCTTCAAAACCTCAGCCTTTACAACAATGAATGAAAGTTTTGCGCAACGCATAAAATTTCAACGATCGCTAACGAATCTCGGTCACTTTACCTTCGGCGATGCTACGGAATTTATGTCACTCGACAGACCGCATTTCGAAATCCACGAGTCAAAGAAAAATTATCTGACAAAGTATGTTAAGTATAGTGGTCTTTTCCAAATAATTACTCGAAGAAGGAGAACACTCACAGTATGAAAATAAAATTTCTCGGCGACAAATAAGTGACTTGTATAGCGAATGGCTCCTGTTACCTCACCGCACACTACACAAGTTTCATTCTAAAATAATCGTTAGAAAGTTTAATTTATAACGTCCGCTCCGGCTTATGCCAATATTCAATTACTAACAACTAGCTCCAGTAGAGAGAAGCGATTATGAAAGTGAATGAGTAGCGAGAACAGGGAAAAAACAAAGCGCACTCACACGGGGCTCGACCAGGTGAACAAAATCTTACCATGGTCCATAACACTATTGTAGAACTTGTCGATTTTGTGAGCGTGCAAATTGGTGACTGCTCGTCGAAATCACACAAAACAAAACACTTAGAAACCTATAGGATTCTTTCCTGCTTCGGAATCCTCCATTAAGAAGAATGCACTGAAGATAACAACCAACCGTTACCTCTATTTACAACGTCAAGGAGAACAAAAGCGAAAACGCGAACCAAAACGAAAAGCGAGTGTATTTTGACCATGTCCTTGTCCGTACGCTACAAGTGAAGTAATTGATGTCATAGCAGGTCAACAATACGATTAAATCATAGGCAAACACAAAAACATAAAACTAACCTATACCAAGTCCACTTTAAACAGCTTGCAAAACACAAGAAAGCGGCCAAAAAAATTCCAACTACCTGAATAAGAAGAGTCTTTACCGTAGCCGATCACAAGCACGAATATCATGCTTTCACTGGAAGCGACCACGTTACGAGCCTTCCAGCCAGCCAATCAGCGTACAGCCACAATAGAGTATCCCGTATGTTCAAGGGGCTACCGGAATATTCTCGGATAATTCTTCCGCAATTTTTTATTTTCTTTTCCGTGCAGAGAAACTTACTTAAGTTCCGGCTGTGACCTTGATTCATCTAATTTTCAAAAAAAAAGATCGAAACACAAAAAGTGCCAACTTTTGTGTTTTTAAAAACTTTAATGATGATTAGTTTTTATGCAGTCGTTTTTTCTTTGGTGAAACTCTTTATTGATCTTTAGTTGGACTTCGAATTTCTAAATTTTCACTGCAAAAATTATACTGAGTTTGACAGACTGCAAACTCTTGTGTCAGCCAATCAGCAAGAATCAGCAATTGATCTGCGCATGTCAAACAGTGTGGACATCGATATCTCTCCAAATCTGTTTAGCAAGGATAGGCAGTGTAGTTAATAATGAGTCAGCAAGAGATCATTGTTATCTTGCGATTTCATTTTACTGAAGTGAAGCCATATTTACTCTACACGGAACTTTTGGTACGGCACGGATAAAAAAAAAGTACGGCGTACCGAAAAAATTGGTTCGGCACGGATAAATTTTGTGTAAACGGCTTTGCCCCATCCGTGCCGGACTAAAATTTCACCCGTGCTCGGACAATGTCGAGAAGAAGTCCGAGCACAGGTAAACTTGGTACGGTTATCATTCACAAACATCAGCACGGACGAAGACCGAGATGATGAAAAACTCAGGTGTAATGAATCAACACAGAGAAAGGAAGTGTTTTAGAGGAAGTGAAAACTGGTACCTAATGTAAAGCACCGAAACCGACACAATTTCTCCGAGCCGTACTCTCTTTATAATTGGCACCCGTACCAAAATTCCATGTGGTGTAGATGGGGCTTGAATATTGCCGAGTTTTTATGGTACACAAATACTGATAAGGGTAAGAGTAGTAGTTGAGATTAGTTTTAAAAAAGCCTGTTTCATTAGTTTTTATTTTCAAAACAAAAAGGCAGTGTCGTTTGGCCGCTATTAGCTACGTTTAAAATCTTTAATGCCGGTTGCCATTGCTAAACCATAATTTTTAAAAGCAGTGCTCGGCACACCGGCATTCGATAACAAATATAATACTAATTTTATTTTTGCTTGTGGTACATGTTATCATTATCATTCCAAAACTGTCGAATTTTTTAAAACATGAAGAACAGCTTCGATTGTTGCTGCATGCACATGTAATAAGTAATGTGCAACGCTCAATCGTCCAGACCCCAAACTGGTTATTGGATCAAGCTAAAATTGTTTCTATCAACGATTTCCACGACCTTAGCTTTGTTCTGGATTTAACGGAAACCATGGCCCGTTATTTTTTACCGGTGTGATTTGGGCAATCATTCACTGACAACACAGCTCCACTATCCGTGTACTATCGGCCAGTAAATATGCATGCTTCACGACCGGTCACTGTGTCCATGTAACTATTGTCCCTTGCGTTTGGTCGACGCTCGGTCAATGTTCGCTGTAATATTTTGAAAGTTGCACACAGATTTTTTTTTTAAGTAATCGATTGCGTGACACCTTGTTAAGCAGTTTTTAAGTCGGAGGTGTGGGCGGGTCAGATATAGCTCCTTTGTGTAACGAATGACGCGAAAAGCTCTTGAATCTAATTAATCTCTAAACAGTCAAAGGGGTTTAAGGGTCATTTAGAGGCTATATTCTTGTGTGACAGAAAAATATTTCGGGCGGAACTTGAAAACACACGCAACTCGTCGATTCACCAGAAGTCGCCATTAACAAAACTGAGTACAATTCCTATGTCCTAACTTGTAGTCATGCGACTATACCGAGGTACTTATAATTTTATAAAGCTCAGGGTATAATATTGTATTTTTTTTAGACTGGCGATTATATGGTAAAGTTTGATCCTGTTCCCCGAGTGCGTTAGAAAATGGATTGATTCATTGTATTATCATTGTTTTCTGTCATTACCATTTTCAGGAAATGATATTGACTGGGTTTCGATTTCTAAGGCGTTGTTTTAAAAATAGTTCCGAGTTTAGGTTAAGATCCAGCGGGCAAAATCCGCGTTTGATTAAATTTGACGAAACTGGACCAGAATGTTGTGGTCAGTTGAAAATACCACAAACGCTCTAGTAAATACGCCCGGGAGACTTATTTATTTTTGACCTTCCAAACGGGGGCTTATTAGAGAGGGGGCCGGGCTTTTTGGAGAGGAGGGCTTATTAGAGAGGAGGGCTTATTAAAGTTATCTAAAGATTGCAAAGATTCAAAAATAGCAAAAGACACCATGAATTCCGGATTTAATAGCAACTGGTGACTCTTTGTACCTCTGTCGTTATAATCAGCACTGTTCCAAAACTAAAACAGATATTAACCGTTTACAAAAATATACCTGTGACACAATATAATACGCCATTTTTTAATTTAGCTCCACCGCCTTTATATTGGGATGAAGGAAGGAGGGGGGGGGTAATTAGAGAGGGAAGAGCTTATTCAAAAATTGAAGCTCTAGACGTGGGGCTCATAGAGCGTTTACGGTAGTACAAAAAAAATGTTAAAAAATCTGTTGCAATCAACGTGAAAAATTATGGCTCGTGTACATAGGTAAGTCATTTTGCCACTCATGTTTGTTAATCTCATCCTCAGCTCGTTCATCAACATCTAACTTCTCCCTACAAAACTGATACAATATAAAACATTTGGTAAGGAGAAAAATGGAATTGATCAAACATATAGCAAACTACTGAAGATGGAAAGCAAAATTCTCCTAAACTGATTACATGAAAAATATGGGTTCTAATTTGGAGAATTGAGCATTGATACGCCTTCAGCTTTTTTTTTTTTTGAGGGGGCTGGTGGGGGGTGGTTGGTATTACAAGAAGACCACTATGCCGTCGTACTTCGTGTAAGACAAAGATTTTCTTAATAAACGCTACTATCCAATGGACCAAAAGATGCATTTGGCTGTTTCATACTTTTGATTGGCAAAAAATAAAGCTGAGTTTTCCTATAAACAGACGGTTCAGTCGAGATACTGAGTTGACAAAGCACCAGCCCAGCTGATTTTCCTTTGTTTGTTTTTTTTTAATTGCTGCTTTCTCGGTCGTCTTATATCAAATAAAACACCTGAAAATTGCACTAAGCGCTTTTTGAAACAATTTGTGCGCATGCGCCAAATAGCTTCTAAGTCAGCGCCTCGGGATTCTTTTCCGCCTTGTTTTATAAGAACCAGTAACCTTCAGCTGAGGCTGGACTGGTCTTAAACTTTGGCGATTTCAGACTCAAATTGTTCTAAAGTCTTATTCATAGGCCTCACTTATGTTCCTAAACAGTGGGTTAGTGCACGGAACAAGAAAAGGCTCTTAAAAAAAACATTTTCTTATCGCGTTACGCGATAAATAGAGAGTTCTTCACGGAAAGTGCAGGCCTACGGTTTTTACTCACATCTCTATCTGTGTTCAACAAATCAATAAGATTCTTAAATTTTTCGGATCAAGATTTCATCCCGGCGATTGTTCTAAGCTTGTTCTTAAGGCCCGAGTACACTGGTACACCCACAGCGCGCTTTGTGGCCACATGTTTCTTACATCTCCGTCCATGGTTTAAATCTACAAATCATATCGCTTATAAGACAGATGGTATGATGAGAATCACCTTGAGTAGTTTAAGATTTTTTGGATGAGTTTTAAGTTTGATTTTATTTTTTGTGGGTTTTAAGTTTTATTTTATTTTTTGGAGATTGGTAGTTTTAAAGAGAATTTTGAATTTTCGACGTTATTGTTTGATGTAAGTTCGCCAAACCGTACGTCCTCAAACCAAAGCTGTACTAGTTCCTCACCAGGAGGGACGGTTTGCTGATTTTACTCAATATTCTTCTTATTAAAATATATAAAAAACGATCTCTGGATAAAATTTAGAATACACTAAGCTTTCGCCTCTTATTCTTCTTATTCAAATATCTTTTTCAATTTCCTCACTATCCAACAAAACTTTGGGTGTACTCCCAGCGCCTTAATCTATATGGACGATTTCAGCCTGAGTATTCTTATAAAAAGAGCGTGTTTACGACCTACTTTTTTTCGTTCAGTTCACCTAAGGGAAAATGTCAAAACAATGGTACTTCCTAGGAACCCAATTTAGGGGGGTGGGGTATTATGTGCCGCCACCTACCACCTTTTTTTCAGAATTTCAGGAAGAAATATGATGTTTAATAAAATAGATATTGATAAAGTGCTTGCACCAACGCCTTCCTTGTGGAGAGAGGAGTCCATAATACAATAAAAACCAATAACCCTAAATCAGGTTTTCAGAAATTGAGCTCTAAAAAAGTGGAGTGGGGTGGGGTAGGGGGGTCTGTGCCGCCACCCACCACCTTCCGCCACAAAATTGGGTTCCTTAAAAACACCATTGTTTTGACATTTTCCCTAATTAAAACCTAAGCAGCTTTGGTATTACAAACAAACGCATGATTAAGGCTTTCTAGTATTTAAAGTCCCTATAAAGCTTATTTTTACTTTTTAAATCAAAACTGTTGTCATCTAAGAACTCAAAATTCTAATAACCAAAGAAAATTTCCTCGTCTAAGTATGTTTTTTAACCAAAAAGAGATTGGAATGTAAATATTTACCGAGCAGGTCGGGGACTGGTAACATATGACGTAGCAGCAGTGAGTTGCGCGTATTTTGTTTTAAAAATTCATTTCTATTAAAAAAGACAACAAAAGTTTTATTTGAAAAAATTTCAATGGAATGAACCATTGATTTACGTTATAACAATGTGGCTATTGTAGCCAGAATCCAGTGTTTTGAGATAAAAAAAAGATTATCTCTGCCACATGCCTCATTCTACGTCATATGCCTCCTTCAGTCTACGTCAGCATTGCACGCTTCAGGCCTAAAAAATGTAACAGGAACAGCGAAAAAATGTTTTATTTTCGAAAATTACTATTGTTAAAGTTTCCTACTTTTCATCTGGAAATTGAAAAATTAAGATTTATAGGGACTTTAATTTATGATTGCCTCTCAGCTCGCGGCACTACACTTGATATATCATACAATTCTAGGTCTAAAAATAAAGTAGATATTTTTGTCGGTAACGTGTTTGTTTATAATGGTAATACTTTAACTGTGGAGAAAAATCCAGTCTCATGGCTAGTAAAAACATTAGCCGTTTTCACAGTAGAGGACGGACAAGTCGTCTCAGTCGAACAAATCGTCTGAGTGTGAAAACGGGACGAACACGATTCTGGACGAACAAGTCGTCTGTCTGTTAGTTCGTCTCCTCAGACGATTTTTTGTGGACGACTTGTTCGTCTAGACGAACAAATCGACCAAATGCCGTCTTAAATTCACATTTTTCGAACAAACAATCGAACAAGTTGTCCTTGTATTGTTTGTATGTCAAATGTATACATGTGATGTGAATTTATGAGGGCAAACACAAGACGATTTGTTCGTCTCCCTTTCACATTAATTAAGACGAACAAATCGTCAGACGACTTAATTGTCCATCCAGACGACTTGTTCGTCCTCTAATGTGAAAACGACTAATAAATCAAACTGCCCGTTAGGCCGCTTAAAAAGTCCCCCAGTTTATCTCAGCAGGCGCGCAATTATTTTTGCCAGCGCACTTCACTACCAGCCCATTCGCGTATATTTAGGAAAAAACTGAGAATTTTTTTCCCTTTTGCGAAACAATTAACAGAATGACAAGCAATTCGGTTGGCGTAATTTCGCAACACTTGAGTCCCATAAACCATTACATGTAAGAGATCTAGGTGAAGAACAAATTATTCTTGTCAAAGAGTACAGTAAAAATATACACGAGAAATAGATTAATAGGGACCGTATCAAAAGTTAGTGTGATTGTGGCGTAGCTTTACTCCTAAACCGACAAAAAAAGTATTAAGCCTATAAAAAGCGCCCTCCGTCATTGAATTTTTTGAAAATTTTGATGATAAACCGGGATATTTATTTCTCCAAAAGACTTGGAACAGTTTCACTAACACAAGAAAAGAAAAAATTAGCTCATACTTCTGGTAATCGAGTCCAGTTAAGTCTTTCGATTTATGCCCGCTTTTGTGGCCAAGCAATTTTGTCCAGATTTGAAAGTAACAAACTGTAGGTCAACTCAAATCCTTTTCGTCATTTGTCGATTTTAGACTAACAAACGTGTCTGAGGTTGAATCGGATTTTAAAAGTCTGTCGAGGTCTATTTTTCGTTGAAGTTGTTCAGCTTTCATTGCATAACTTCATGCACCCAATGAAGTAAGCAGATATGCCCAATCTCTCGCATTTTGCGGGAGACTTACGCATTTTCGCTTGGTCTCCCGCTCTCCCGCATTTTACAGAAATCTCCTGCATTTCTAAAAAAAATTTAGATACAAAAAAGTTTACAGTACAACAACAATATGCTGTTCGTTTATTCCTGACTCATGAAAGAAAATCGGTAACATAAACTAACATGAGCCCCCGGGAGGGAGGGGGGGGGTACTTCGAGGTTAAAAGGGTAAGGATCGTCGGAAAAATCCCCAAAATCCCATAAAAATACCAAGGCATAAATATTTTCGACGGTAAAAAATCTCTTTCGGTTACAAAAAATACCCTTAAAAAATACCAATTGAAAATCGACAATTTCCCCTGGATAGCTAGTCGGCGCTAAGTCCCCTCGTGTTGTTCTGAACGTAATATGCAGTAATTAAAAACAGTTATATACATAAATAGGCCGCATTATTAGGAGATATGAGGCGAGACAATGTGAACAGTTAAAATAAAACTTCTAGCCCCTAGCTTGAAGCTCGAAGGTTGGCATCTCTGAGTATTAAAGATAGATCGCATACAGTAAACTATAAGAAACAAGGAACTGAGTATTATTTTAAACACGTTCAACTGGAAAAAGAAGCCGAAACATGTGATAGTTTATGGTCAAAACGCTGAATCTTTTCTACTCAATGTGCAATGATATTTTTAAAAAGAAATGTTGAGAATTTTGCTTGGTAGCCGCGCATTTGGCTTTTGAGGCAAGCTAAGAAAATATCTTTGTTCAGTTTTTAATTATTAATGCCCGAAGCAAAGTCTACGCCTGGGTCTAAAAACTAGCTGTATTTTATTAACCATCAAACTAAAAGTAAACTGGGTTAATTAAACTTAGGAAATATTTTATTTCTATGTTTACTAGAATCTCCGAATTAATATCAACTCACGGCGGGAGCGAACAGAGGAGGTAGTGTGCCTGCATACAAATTATCTGCTGTTTTGAAGAACGTGACTTGAATAAAATCCGTGACTTCCGGGAACACGAACGTACTTATCACAGCCGGTCGTATAATAGTTTGGGGAAACTATTCCTCGAATAATAAAGTACTCATATATAGTCTCCAAATGCTACGGTGCGAAATAGCTTCATCAGTAACAATGGTGAAGATCAAGAGTAATAATGATAATGATGATGATGATGATAATGATGATGTTGGTAATGATAATGATAGCAATTGATGATGCATAAGGTTGTTTATTACATAGAAGGCTTTCTGTTTAATTTAGAATAATGTTACTGTTTTAAACTGGATATTTGTCGTTTTTGAGATATAACAATAGCCGTTTTCACGTTAGAGGACGAACAAGTCGTCTGGACGGACAAGTCGTCTGATGATTTGTTCGTCATAGGGTGAAAGGGAGACGAACAAATCGTCTTGTGTTGATAACCATAAATTCACATCAAATTTGCAACTGAAGCAGAAACAGATAAATGTCGCCGTATTGATATGATAGTTCCGTTTGTACTTCCTTGATACAAGAACCGAATTTGTTCGACTGTTTGTTCGACATGCAAATATGAATTTAAGACGGCATTTGGTTAATTTGTTCGTCTAAACGAACAGGTCGTCCACGAAAAATCGTCTGAAGAGACGAACAAACAGACGGACAAATTCAGACGACTAGTTCGTCCAGAATTGTGTTCGTCTCGTTTTCACCCTCAGGCGACTTGTTCGACTGAGACGAATTGTCCGTCCAGACGACTTGTTCGTCCTCTAATGTGAAAAGGGCTAATGATCGACTTTTTTTACCCTAGAAAACTCTACTCAATTGAAGGAGCAGAAAAACTTTGACTGAGGTTTTTCCAGTTAGTTATAAATAGAGGTGTTAAAAATATCTTTTTTGCGACGAAGGTCTCGCGGCCTGAGTGAGAAAGAGATTGTCTAGTTAATGTGCAAGATTGGGAAAAAACACACGAAAAAAATTGATCCTGAATCTTAGTGAGTGATTAATTATTCGATAATGACTTGACAGAGAAGTTAAAAGATTTCAAAATGTATTACCACACAATATTAATTTTTTTTTAATATGGTGGTATACGTTGACTGACGCTAAAATTTCACTAGCAGAGAGAAAATTTTCAATCCGTTTCTGCACAATCCAACGGTATGCTCGGCCGCTAGGTACATTTACTATACGGAGCGATTATTTGTTGCGACAAAAAGTTCAAGACTGCGAGCAATTTTGCTATGTGGTCTGCACAAATCTGAACCTGTAAAAAAACCCTGATTTTTCTGAGCAACTATTCAAATAATTTCACAAATTTGCCCGATAGAAAAATGTGCAGCTCATTGACTGAATGAAGTGCCGGCTGATAAAAAATAACGACAACGAAAGAGATGCCGGCTGATTATTATCAAAAAAAAACTGTTAGCTCTTGCCATTAGAAGGCCGTTTGCGGGAGAATGCGGCTGAACAAGGAGGCGGACCAAATGAAAGCCGAAGGTGCGAGTCTGTTTGAGACTGAAATCTAAAACAGGCAGGCAAAACGAGGATATTATTCCAACTTTTGATCTTTAAAGTCGATTTAGAAATATTATGGGGAAAAAGTTGCTTTTTCAAATAATTGGTCAACAAAAAAATTTGACTTTTGCCGTCTGTTGGGGGGGAGGGTGGGGGGAGGAGGGGGTGCACCCCCCTCCCTACGGGCCTGTAAAACTATACATACAAATTTTTTCTTCTTTTTAAATCATTCCCAAACTGTAATGACCTTACCGTTTGAACTGATATAAAAAAAAGTATTGCGGCTGATTTTTTGATAGATTAGTAAGGTTGTTTTTTAGAAAAATGTTTTGTTTGCCTGAAGTCTGAGGCCTACGCTCTCGCTAAGTATAGCTGAAGGAAGAAACAAGCTTACATGCCATTTTTTACAAAAAAAAACAATGGACATTTGTATGACACCCTTGGCTGCGTGAAACTAAACAGAAAAAGCAAGCTGAATTCTTCAGTCTTTACTCTATAACCCGGCCGAGAACAGACTTTGCAGTATATCGAATTCCAGTTATCAGAACGGAGCTGTCACAACTCGTAACTCAGCAAAAGCAAAGGTTAAAAATTAAAAGTCTTTCGTTTTAGTAAAAATAAACAGTCTGTAAAACTCATTTGTTTTAATTTTTGTGAAAAGGCAAAACATTCACTTTCGTATTCATTTCTCATTCAAATTTTACGTCAATGTCCTTTTCAACAGGTTTATCACCAAAACTTAAGTTTACGTTTAACTTTATACAATTTAAAACACTCTAGCCTTTCAGCCAATAGTACTGGCTTTAATAACACGTGTTTTAGGGCAAAGGTTAGGTACAATCAAACAAAATAACAAATAATCGAATTACATTGATATACAGTAAACTTTCATCTTTCATTTGTATAATTTAGTACTGTACTGTGCTTTTCGGGTTTGACTTTAAAGAAGCGAAAACGCTTTTAATAAAGACAACCGAGTTTTTGCAAGCTTACGGAGGCGGCAGAAATTGTCCTGTTTTTCTTCAAAATGCAAATTACTACGTCTTCTCGTCGAATGTATACATGAAGCTATTTGTCAGAAGCGAATTAGAATATATTTTCATAGATATCTCCCTTCTATTTGTGTTCGCCATTGTTCTTAAGTCAATAACGCCAGCTGCACGTTGCAAATTGATTGGTTAGTTATTCTTTGCACCTGTTCGGACCTGCTGCTTAGAAAATGGTTGACAACGTTCGTCAAATTCAAAAGGTATTGCGTTTTGGACCCGTTGGCTTTACAGTTTTACAAACCCAACAGAAAACTAAATCTTCATAGAGCGGAATAAAAAGATAGCGCAAATGCGCGATGGACAAAACAACACTCGAAAAAACTTTAGTTAACTGAAGCTTCATTCATCAGTTTCTGCAATCCCTAATTCTTCTGTTATTGTTCTGATCCCTGTTCAAGCGACTATTCTTTGTGCTGCGGTCTATACTGTGGCAGTTTCAATACAAAAGCCTCGCTATTTAACAATAAACTCAGCAGCCTAAAAAATCTTAGTTTTTTTATCTTCCTACAATCCGTTTTACAACTTTTTTAGTTCCGTTTCGTGTAATTCTTTATAGGCTGATGTTGACAACTGGCGAGGGACAACTGACTTGGTACTCGAAAACCCGAATGAGACGCTGTCCCTGCACAGCTTCTCGTTTTCAACCTTGATTCTGTAGCAATGTCGTTGAGGTAAAATTTTTGCTAACACTAAGATAATGTTTTGAATGTTTCAAGTTTTGTTTTTCTTATGAACAAATTAAACAATCCTTCATGGCTGAAGTCACTAGCAAAGCAAGTGCGTAAGTTCGACACCCCACGTGCAAGGTGGCAAAACCTCGGCCACCAGAATAAAGACACTATAAATATTCTTACCTTTAATTTCCTCTCCCAATTACGTAGAGATCCCGTCACAATCACAACAGAAGAACCAGATCAAAACTTAAATTCAACTTCTTCAAAACACACATAACTTGAGCCATTAAAATACCCGAGCTACATCATAAACGCTTTTTACAGAATTTGGATCGAGAAAAAGTCTTCGTTCGCTTTCTTTGAATTCGCATTAAATCGACCCGTAAGGTTTTCAGTGTAAGCCCGCGTTAGCTTGTCATGCCATGTCAATCATTCGGCTGTCAATCATCCTCTTCATTGTGTCAACAGAAAAGCAGCCAAGCATGTGCCAGGTTGGTCACCTAGCAACGCGTGAAAGCATAAAAGAACTTCCAAAGACAAATATCACTGTCTAAGAAAATATCTTTCATTTTTAACTATAAATACTAGTACCAGCAGGGCCGCAATGACTGACTTTATAATATCGTCCTTTAGTTCTATTTTCATTTTCTAGTGAATTGACCCGGCCTAACATGCTCCTACTTCCGGCCGTCTCAACACTTAACACCTTCAAACAACGACGCGGCAGTTAGGATCAAAATTTTATAATAAGACGAGACTTGCTGGCTATGAAAGACAAATTATATCTTTACTATGCAATCTCTTTTCGGTTATAAGGAGCAAACACTTTTATCATATTGCAAACTGAAGTTAACCTTGAAGTGAGTAAGTTATTGTTTTCTTTCCGGCAAAAGCGGGTGTGGGTGAGGGTAAACTTTATTGTCTAGTTTCGGGGGAAGATAAGGAGATGCGGTCTAGTTTTCGGACTCGTTACGTAACCACGTTATTGCAACCAGCAATTTTGCAGGTGCTCTGAGTAAGCAAGAGTCCTTAGTCAGGTTTTTACTATCTGTTTAGACACTGGTCTCTTCCCTTCTTCCCACTCAAGCTTATTCGGACAAAAGCCTTGAGTCTTTACGGAATTTGGACTTGACCTTCGCCCAATCAACAAGCACAGTTCGCAGTGGATTTTTGTAACCTCAGGCCGAGTAAATGATTATAACGAAAGGAGAGACTCAAATGCGAAAGCAAATGGAAATGAATTTCATAGTAATAAGAAATATTTTAGGTGTGATCGTTAAGTCTGTCAGTAATGACATATATCTTAGCTGTAATCGAGGTAATAACAACGGTTACAAGTGTTACGAAATATATAGTATTAGGAAAATGCTCGAAATAAAAAAGGTTCGATGAAGGTTTAATTTTAGCGCCTGTGCACATTGGCCTATTGTAACTAATGCGGGAAAGGCCAACACAAGGTGTAGTTCAATAGCATGAAAGTGGGCTAAAGTTAAATCCTTTCTCCAGGCTCATAAGACCGGCGCTTATCTCCGGTTTCAGTAGTATTACGCGACTGGGGCTCTCTAACGTGGGGGGGGGGGGGGGG
>JAOBRD021074958.1:0-11331 GCA_027575215.2 Hydrozoanthus sils | reverse complement strand
TCAGGGTGGGTGGGTGGGTGGGTGGGTGGATGGATGGATGGATGGATGGATGAGCACCCTTTGTATGCCCCAATTGTCATGACAATCACAACTGCATGTTTACTGTTTTAGTTCTATGGATATGCATAGTTATTATAAATTGCTCTTTTGTGACATTTTCCTAAATTAATTAATCGCTATTACACTTTTTATAACATAGAGGAAAAAATTACTTCAAGCTGTTTGGATCAGAACTGGGGCATTTTGTTTAGTTCAGGGCAAAATTACTCGGCGCTGATTGGCCGCTTGTTTGGGAAGTTTGAGCAAAAATGGCTTCCCGGTTTCCCGAAGTTGACGAGACCAAAACACTCGAAAAAGTACAAATTATTGGTTAAACGTATTTGAAAAGAAGGCAGCAGCAAGGGAAGTCCAACTAAGCCTTAGAGAGTACGAGTATCAAGTTCTTGAACAAACTCTGTCGCAATTTTACGCTGAAATTCGCCGTGACAATGGCAACGATCAGCAACAGTTAGTAGCCAGACTACTTAAAAGTGATGCAGGCGGCTTTGCAACGGCATTTAAAAAGGTAAAACTATCCCAACTCTACCTTAAATGATAACACAATTCGAGAAAAGTACTTGGGAAGGAAAAGTGCGAAAACTTCGAAAGCAAGGAAATGGGAAAGCGCCCAAACAAAGCAAAAAGTCTTACCGAGCAAGAAGAGGAAATTTTGTAGGAGTGCAGTCAGCTGGGTCAAAACATACCTCGTTCCCTTATAAACACCATGTGGTGGCTGTTGACGATGCTTTTTGGCCTTAGAGGACGCGAAGAACATCATGATAGTATGAGCGTCGAGGGTTTTGTAATCCATAAAGATGTTAAGGGAATTGAATTCATTACCTTTGCCGAGGGACCCACGAAAACCAGGCGAGGCGGCTTGTGAGTAAGAAAGCGAAGCGTCACACCAAAAATGGTTGCCACTGGTCAAGCTAAGTGCCCTGTCGTGCTGTTTAAAGCCAATCTGGACAGAAGACCAGAAGATATGAAAACAAGCGGCCCTTTTTACTTGTCAGTAAGCGACGAACCATAGACGGAAGGCTGGTTCAAAAAGTAGCCAATGGGGCAAAACACGACTGACACAATCATGAAGAAAATGAAAGAAAACTTGCCGCTGAAGGAAGTTTGTTCCAACAAAAAATCGACAAACCATAGCGCCAGGAAGACGGTAGTGAAAAAGTTAAAAAGCTCGGCTGCTCCAAAATGTGAAGTTAAAAACACCATTGCCCATACTAGCGAGAAAGAACTAGACGGCTACGACTCGGGCGATGAAAACGAACAGCGATTGAACTCTAACATCATCGACGGTAGCAAGACTGCCACTCAAACAATTAAAAGAGCGCCTATTCAGCCTCAGGTAATTCCCGCTAGATCTGCTCTTGGAAATGTTTTCAACTTTAACAACTGTAATGTCACACTGAATGTTGCAGGCCAAGCAGGTTCAAGCTAAACTTCCACCGTATACAAGTGTCCGTTCAATTGGATTATTTTTGATTCCCACTCCGATTAACATTCTGATTAGACACAATGAACTTACTTAAGTCATCATTGACTTTCTTTCGAAATACTTATAAAATGTTCTCCTTTTTGTTGCTAAATTTACTTTTTTGAGGCCGTTGAGAATCTCACATGCATAATAAAACTTGATTTGCATACAATGGTGCTTGCCTCGATCGTATTGGTTTTCGAAAAAAGCGCGCGATTAATTTTGCCCTCGATGTCATAAACATGTAGCGACTCGGGCAATTTTGGAAAAAAAATGAAAACACTCGTAATATTATTCCTTAATTTTACTCTGCCCAAGGCGGTTACCAATACCTAATGTTTGAAATCTAACAAATGTTGGTGATGGTTTAAACAGTCAAATGTACGAGGAAGAGTGTGCGGGTTATCTGTTTACTTTTGTTTCTCTGTCATAAAAATGTGGGAGTGTGGGCTATCTGTGGTGCAGGTTATAGTCCAGAAAATACAGTAAGGCACATGCAACTACCGGCGTGGTAGGCAGGTTTCCAAGAATCCCAAAGAAAAAGTAATTATAAAAGAAAGGAAAATGTGTTTAAATGTATTGTAATCTATGAACACTTACACTTTGCGTGATTGAATGAAAAACCAAATTTAAGAACCAAATTTGACAAGTATATAATGATGTAGTTGTTGTTCACCATAACAGTCTCTGGATCAGAGCTGAAACGAGTTAGAATCATGATCATGCAGTCCGTTGTAGAACCTTAATGAGGAGACCCTGGATTTTGGTGAAGTTAATCGGATGATGTGAATTTGAAAGACTTTGATTCTCTTTGGAGAAATTGAGCAAAACCGAATCTGGAGTGAACACAAAAGGTTTTCTATACTTCATTCAAACGGTTTTAGGTGCTTAGCGCAAAATTATGATTTGAAATGGCTTTACACCAGTTATTAGTTTAACCGAACACAAAAGATTTTCTATACTTAATTGAAATAATTTTGTTGATTCTGCAAAACTTAACACAAAGAATTTGCTGTGTATTGCTTTGACGTGATGTCTCTAGAACAAAGAACGACTCGCGCAAGTTCAAACGAGCACGTACAGGCGAAGCGCCTCTAGAATCTACAAAGTTTTATGTTTGATAACTACGATAATTTGTACCACAAGCTTAAACGTATTAAACCAGGCTGTGCCTCTTTTTTTATAGGAACGAACTGCGCCCTATTTTAATGAGAACGAACTGCCCACTGTTTTATGTTAAAGACCTTTGCGCCTCAATTTATGATAATGAGCTGCTCCTCATTTGCGCCTCAATTTATGATAATGAGCTGCGCCTCACTTGTGCCTCATTTGCGCCTCTTTTTTGGAGCTAATTCGGCCCCTTATATTCTACTGCCCCGGTGTATATGTTGCTAAGTTTAAAGGGAAAAATAAAAGTGAATTGACTCGCTCTGCATATTTTTCAGGTATTATCCACGTGCAGCAGGATTTTTTGTAGTATACGATATTGGCAAGCGTGACACATATGAAGATATTCAGAAATGGCTAAAAGAAATACAAAGCACCACAGATGATAATACAGTTATAATGCTAATTGGGAACAAATTGTTTCCAAGTCACACAACCGAGGTATCCTCTGAAGAAGCAAAAGCCTTTGCTGGTTAGTACTTCTGAAAATTAAACTATAATTTATTCAGTTTGGTCTAGTTTGAGCTTCATACTGTTCAACACCTGCTATATCGACTATGTGCCATATTTTTATGCAACTGTGCCATGTGACATACACTGTTTTACCTGTCACGAAAAAAAGGAATTAGTAGTAGAATATGAGTAGGTAACTTCCCCTCCTCCTCGTTGACGTAAGTCCTTGCGCAGCGATTGATGTTTTGAACTGAACTAATTTCTGGGAAAATCCTGGGCCAAACCCTGAATTTTCCAAGAATTTGCAGTATATTCCTTTATTTCTTTATAAAACACTATTTATCTAATCAAATCCTCTGGAAAAATCAGAGAAACCCAAAATAGATCTTTATAAGGACAGCAAAAACAAGTTCACATCTGTTGAAAAATGGCCGCCATTGTCATTCTCAGCTTGATGACCCTTGGTCATAACAGTTCAACTACCACAGTCCATGCATGTACAAAAGACTGTGGAATCAAGTATTTTCAGAAAACATTGTGAGCGATCAATGAACGTGTTTTTTTTTTGTAATATTGCGCAAAAATCAAAAAGGGTCAGGGCAAAAAAAAGTTTTAAACTGGTTTCAACAGCTGGCTTTCCGAAAGCATTGTGACCTTTATTGTGCCTGAGACTGGTAATTCTTAGTTATTTTTTCATGGTGATAGCTTGGATTAAGATATTTAAGGTTAAGGGTTTTTAATTTTTTTATGCATGTTTTTCCAAACTCTGTTCCATTTACCAGTAAATAGAAATTTTTGACCATTGTGTTAACTATATAACTCAAATCAACATAGTGTTTTTGTTAGGTCATTAGTGGATGAAGAATAACTATTTTGATATGGTGAATTAATTTAAATCTATGCAGTATGCCTTAAACAACATCCACTTTCTCATATGTTTTGTCATACAGAAGTTGACAATTCTCAGTTACTTCGAAAAGTTGGCGAGTAGTGCTCAGTTCATGGTCATGTTGATGACTTAATTGACATAGAGCAATTACAGTAGCTTTCCGTTTTCCTCTGTCTTATGTAACATTCTCTACTTCTTTCCACGTTTTGTGGTTTTCCTCAGGTCCGATATTAGCCCTCTGCGCCAGGGTTTTTTAGGTCTTGCACGCTTTCGTTCGAATTCTTCCTTTTCATCCTTGTCTGCACTTGAATGATGGTGGTTTTCTGGAACTTAGTCTGAAATCTTGCTTAGATCATCCTAGATGACAGGGGAGTCCATTTCAGTAGAGCTCTTGTTGCTTTTTTGGTAAGCATAAATCCCACATCCTATGTATGTCATCTTTGTTTGCCCGAAAAAACGATGGTGTGTCCGGACGATAAAATGGTCATTCTTGATGTATTCCATCTAACTTCGCTTATTCCCAGAATTTCGATATCATATCTGTCCATCTCCTTTGCCAGTTGTTGGCATTTCCGGCTTTGGTATAACGTCCGTACATTCCACGTTCCTATTCTGGTGGAATATTTGGCTGAGAACAACTTTATCGGCTCTCGCGTCATACGTTGCCCTCGTTGTTTGGTTTGAATGTTTTCCTCCTCCTCTAGTCTGAGACGAGTAAGAGAGTCTGATACTGTAATTGTTTCCGTAACCGCATTTATTCACCGGTTGGTAGTTGGCCCACCGTTACCAGGCTCCACGGCGAGGACGTGGGGTTGGACGTTTAATTCCGGTCATATTGTAAATAAAGTAATTAACTGAAGTATTTGTATGTTATCATTATAATTATTATTAATTACGCAGTATTTGAAACAAACTAACTTGAAAATTAATTTTGAAATGTCTAGCCAAGAGCATTATTTCTTAGCCGCTTAGAAGATAGATTTTCATGAAATATAGATTAAATGTTGGTACCTGCAATTTTTTATGTTTTCGGTGTTTGGAAACCCCATTCAAACTTTCCTACTCGTTTTCAAAATGTTGCTTAATTACTTGGTTTTCCCTAATTCGCACTTAGCTTCATCACAATTTCACAACAACAAAAAATGTATCTTTATGTTAAATGCAGAACGGTTTAACATGCATAAATCATGAGCGGCACCTATACACACAAACCAAAGTGTTTTGTTTAATATATTAACCAGTGTTTTATGTAACATCTGAAAAACTAGGGCGAGTGTTTCATTGTGCTTCCAAACACGAAAAAACAGTTGAAAGCACGAGGCCTAGGGCCTAATAAAACACAAAGCTCTAGTTTTTCAACAAATACAATTATGAGACAAATATTAAAGGTTGATAATTAGCGGTTCCTATTTCGAAATTGATGATGGATTTAGAGTATGACACCTAACTAAGTAATTGCTAGGTTATAATTTGTTGTCTTTGACAGTCACAGCTATCTGACACGTACTCAGCTCGTTAGGTTTTTTCGCTTTTGGCAACAACTGATTGTAATAAGTTTTGGTTGCACATTTGTTGCTTTGCTATCGAAACCACAGGCAGCCCAAACTCGAATTGCGACCTTCCTGTAAATTAAAACATGTTAGTTTAAACAACAAAGACAAAGATTGCTTACCGCAGTTGTCGCTTATGTGTCTGCACGAGGTTTGGGGGCCGATTGAGGTGATTTTGGGAATTTATGGGTTTCGGAGTTTCTCCTCGTAAAAAAATAAGAGAAGGCAGGACACATCATATCGAACCCATCGCCACACGAAGATCAATAAATTCCCTTTATGTCAATACATCGCCAATAAAACTCGTCAGCACACGGGCTGATGCCTATTCTTACCAGTGAATGCCATCTCAGCCCCGTCATCTCAGGCCCGTAAATGTGAATTGTAAAAGAAAGAATTGTCGTTGTCTATGGTTCAAAAACTCAAACGGTTGGTTCGGAACACAACTGGTACACGACCGTTGAGATTTCGACTTTGTAGCTGCGCCAACTTGACAAAAGCCTACTCGACGAACTTGTGTTTCATGGGTTTCTAAACTCATCCACTTGACCACAATGGCAATTTGTGGTTGGCTTATCAATACATGAATTATTAATGAGTTTGAGAAGGAGTAATATGAAACATCCACGCATTTTTTTTCTTTCAAAATCTCAGTTTAACTTCTTGTTGAACATTACAGCACTTGCTCAACTTAATGAAAGCAATACTCCAAAATGTTTTTTAAATGAAGTTTTAAAAATAAGAACAAGCTCTTTTCATTAGATGCAAATCAGAATAGCCTGCCTTTGTAAAGCACAGACTGCAATCTTAAAGATTAAGTAAGCTCTTTTATGAATTTATCTTACAGAACTAATTTTCTTAGAGAAAAAGGTTGATTACTATACTAGCAACAATTTGTCAAACATAGTTAACCAGGCAAAAAAGTGATAAACAAGACCAAAATTAAGAGAAAGTATGGATACATGTATCAATACCTAACTGAATGCATGCAGTACCAATTTCCTAACGTGCCTAACTGGACACAACGATAGATGAGGTCAAAAATGATACTGTACATTTACTTAACTTCCAGAGCAAAATAGGTATTTTTTCTTTCTTTTGCAGAGGAAAATGGTTTATTGTTTATGGAAACATCGACCTATGACTCAAGAAATGTTGAAGAAGCTTTGACGACCCTTGTTACAGGTGAGAAAACAAATGTACTTTTCCTAGCTATCGATTACACCTTTTGCTAGTCATTAACGCAAAATAGTCATTCATTTGTGTTGGTTCAGTAAATCACTGTACATTCATAATTAACGCCATTCCAAAATTATTCAGCGCTAGAAAACTTTCAATAACGCGTTTAATATATGCATGACCATTCAGTAGCATCGCAGTGCAATCTATAGCACTTTGGACAATCATGCGCATGAAATATGACGTCAATATCACAAACTGACAAACGTTAGTGGACAATTTATCGTTGAAAATGGGCATTCATTAACACATTTACCATAATCCCTAACATTCATTAAAGAATTAACACTTAAGCAATAGAGTGAATGGAATAGCCATTTGTTGAAATCAGAAAAACAATAGCTTGATACTAAAAACATTAATAGGCAAAGAACAATCGTTACAACTTGAAAGAAAAAGCGTTTTATTAATTTAATTTCAGTGACTTGTTATCTTTCTATTTCATCTCCGAGACAACGTGGCAGGTTTGACTGCATAAAACGAAAACACTGCCCGCATTTAGCTGGTGTTATTTTGCCGACATTCGCTGCAAAACGCTTGTAGCAACAGCTGAGTTCGATAATGACCCAGTGCAGTCCCTTGCCTCCTTGCTTCTACGCGATTTTCCATTTGATGGTGTACCACTAAGCAGCTAATGTTTGCCTTAATTGCTTCCTTGAACGCACTGACGCTTTGCTCTACAATGTTTATAAATGGACTGTAAAAGATAAAGTGGTGCATTTATATAGCGCCTTTACAATGATCGGTTTACCCCCAGCGGACCGGAAGCATGTATAGACGCCTCAGGCAGCCGCTTCAAAGTGGTCCATGTATGCTGGTACTCATTTTACCAACTTCAGAAGGATGGAAAGCTGAGTTGCCTTTAGCGGGAAAGAAGGTCACCCGAATATTCAACCCTCGACCATGCCGGGGATCGAACCGGAGACCTCAGGATGGGGAGGCAGAGATCTTAACACTGAAGTGGCAGTTTCTTAAATTGTGTTTTGTCTGGGATCAGCGGGGTTATGATGGGTAGATTCACCATCATATACGAATGTGATGTATTAATCGGGGTCAAGTCTGAGCCAAGAAGTCACCAAACCTTTATGCACCGCCGACAATTGCTAAATGAAACACAAGGCTTTTGGTTGGAGAAATGGCAAGTGCCAAGTGCCACAAATACATTAAATTACCCTTTTTGCCCGCATACTTGTCTGTAGGTTCTTCTCTCCGGTTCTATCTTTTCGTTGGCTTCTGGCTGTCCATATATTGTGCGGCATTCATCTATGAAAACACGGTGTTTTACCACAGAATGCCTCATTAATCAATAAGCGTAATCAAATCATTCTTCTATAACATGTGGTCGGTTTCTCTCGGCAGGTAGAGGTCTCGCTAGTTTCACACGATATAGCATACCTTGCAAGACATCTTATAGTAATTGTGTTAATGAATGTACATTGTATAAACTAGTTGCTATTCTGAGCTGCCAATACCGGATTACATTGGCGGCTAGTTGGGAGAAAATGTATTCCGTATAGGGCGGAATGCCGAAGCCACGAAGCCCGATACGAGAAATATAATTTTCTTCCAATGCCGCCAATGTAATCCGATGCGTCAAAGACCGATGGGCTTATCATACTCGATAAAGGACATAGCTGTTTAGCTTTAGCAAGTACGTAAGTAGAATGCAAGGTTAGCGAGATAATGATTGTGGATTACCTTTCAGAAATTCATTACAAGAAAGTGGAAAGAGAGTCAATTTCCAAGAGCGGTGCGAAGGAAGGATCGGGACTCATTAACACAATTTCTAGAATAATTGGTGGAACAAAGCAGGTTAGTCTTCCAATCCCTTTACATAGTGAACCATAAAAAAATGTATTTAAAATATTACACAAAAGTCTCTGAGACTTAAACATTTTGCTAACAAAAGAGATAGACTTCACAAAGATTTTAGGTTTGAGCTGTGAAAGGGTATACATATTTTCACTCATTTCACTCAGGCAGCACTTTTTTATTCTTTTGCAACCAGAACCGTTTCGCTATGATTAAGATCTCTACCACTTTCCGACGAGTTTTCGTTTTGTAGCGTTATACATTTAAGATGCCCTGTTGCTGTTGCTTGCTTGTTGTCATCAGTAGTTCCATTCTCACATTCACATTTTGGGTCAGAACTAGAATCAGTTTCTCACACAATTCAAACCTCGACAATAATTTGCAAACCATTTAATGTCGAACGATGGCCGTCTGAAACTTACTTCAAAGGAGGAATCGACTGAGAGTTTAAGAAATTAATTATATTCTTCTGTTGGATCCTCTCTACTAGAACTAGTGACTTTCAAACTTTTTTTTTTTGCTTGGCTTCGCGCAAATTTTGTGTTTCCGTTAAAATTAGTGGTTTTTAAAGATGTACCATGGGAATAAGTCTATAGATCCCTTTTGTTTTTTCACTACTTAAACAAGAAACAAATGTGGACTCAAACGTTGACATTTCATTGATTTTACCCTCCCAGGAAAAGAAAGAAGAAAACATAGGTAAGTACTGAGTGATTTAAGTTACGTCTCGAAAGCCAACCAAAAATACTGTCTGTATAAGAAACAGAGTTGGATGGATCTTTGTTTTTTTTTTCGTGCCGGTAAAAGTACTTCATCAGTGTATCAGTGCTTTTGGACTATAACGTTTGTTTTTTCGGTTCCGTTAGAACGTTCCTTGGCTCGGTGGATACGCATAGTTCTTGCGTCTAGAATAAAGTTGAAAGGGCGTTTAGTAAAAGAGAAACAATCGGGCCGAAGTATTCCACTGTCCTTAAATTAAATCTGTTTTATAGTCTTCAGGGACTCGTGCGAAAAATAGCAGAATAACCTTAACAGAGCTGCTTCTTTGTATAATTTAATCGATGTAGACGTAGTAGCTATATATACTTTCTAAAGAAAAATTTTATGGATCGAGTTGCGTGGTTTGATTTTTCATCAGTTCCGATGGAGATTACTCGGCGTGGCCCACAAGCTGTCCAGGCCTACAAGAAGGCGATACAAGAAGGTAAAATACAAGATAAACACATTCCGCTTGTGATTGTTGGGCAAGAAAGAAGTGGGAAAACCAGCCTGAAAAATTACCTCACTGGTAAACCGTTTCATCGAAAGGAAACTAGTACAATTAGTGTGGATGTTGAGCAGACGAGCTGTAAGATCGGCGGAAATGTTTGGCACACCGCAGATCAACTGCGTCCCAATGAAAATGATCGCCAGACTGCTAAGGTCTTTGTGGCTCTTTTGAAGGATGCCGTGAACAAGACTCTTTTACAACCCACTAAACTAGACCGATCAGACACTTCTCCTGTAGAAGAAAGTGGGTCAAGAGAACGTGATGTCAAAGAAGAGAAAGCAAATGATGACGAGGACAAACGATTTTTCATTCCCAATGAAGTGGCTACGATTGCGAGACATCTGACGAAAGATAAAAAAGGAAGTGTACCCTCAGATCTTGACAGCGTGGATGTAACGATTTGGGATTTTGCAGGTCAAGAAGTGTTTTACGCAACACACTCTGTGTTTATGCCACCAAGTGCAATGTTCATTGTAACAAACGACTTGAGCAAAGACCCAAACGCTCTTGCCCATTCGGAGAATGCCAACCAGACAAGTGAAGACATCGCCAAAATTGGCGGTTTCGCTAGAACAAATCTAGATTACCTCCATTTTTGGATGAGTTCGATTGCATCTTTAAACCACGATGAGCTGTGCAGTGAGACAGACTCCCAACTTGTTTCTTTTCCAGAAAGAATTCCTGCTGTCTTTACAGTTCATACGTTTGCAGATAGGTTCAATGGTAACATGGAAGAAGCAAAGAAGGCTGCAAGCAAGATTGAAGAAAGTTTTGAAGGTAAATCATACAGAGCGAACCTAGTGAACGAGACGTTTATTGTCAACAACACTAAAGCAGGGAAACCTCGAAATAAAGAGGGTGAAGATATTAAGAAGCTTCGTAAGACCATTCAAGATGTGGTTATCGAACTTCAACGAATTAACCAAGAAAGCTGGTTTATACCTCTGAAATGGTACCAATTTGAAAAGGAGATGTTGCGGAAGAGAGCCGAAGGTGATCAGGTAATCGAATTCGCCGAATGTCGTATAGTTGCAAACAGATGCGGCATCAGTGACGAAGCTGAAATATCAACAATGCTGAATTATTTCCACGATCGAAGAGTCATTATTTATTTCAGTGCATCAGCGGAGATTAGTCAGCAAATATTCCTTAATCCCCAGTGGTTGGCTGATGTGTTTAAAAAGGTAGGTAAGGTTAGGGCGAACTACTGACGACATACACTTATTCCAAGTAAAACAGAACAACAACAACAACAACAACAACTTTATTTCGCACTAATAACAATTACACGTTTAAAAAGAAAAAACAAAATTTTTTTTATAAGTTAGATGTAGCGCTGGGTATCAGAAGTGGCTTTCGCTAAGCGAGTCTGATAACCATTTTGAAAATTAATTGTCAAATAAAAGATGTCAGATATTAATAGAAACTT